>VZSE01006255.1:621757-693881 GCA_013398275.1 Promerops cafer
TTCTCCTGCCTGTATTTTAAGCATATATACTGTCCCTGTTGCTGCTCCAGCTATTGTCACTTTGTAAAATCCTCCCTAATAGCACTTGTTCTCTTTCTGCTTGACAGGTGGCCTTCCCCTCCCCGTGCCCTCCGCGTGCCTGGAATGCTGATGGGAGGGATGGGATTTACCTGGAACTTTACAGGTAGAGAAAAACCCAACTTATTGTTGCCATTTTCATTGATAATAAAGGCTACAAAGTTCCCCAGCCCTTGAAAGAGGCAGCTTCACAAAGCTGTGGTGAGGTAATGCCCCAAGACCTGACCCTTTATTTAGATTCTCTCAGCAGAGCCTTGGGCCCGTGCTGTTATTCAGGGCAGACATTTTATGGCATTTTGTGTTTCAGGAATGGAAAGGCAGAACTTTCTGCCCGGGGTTTTATCAGCAGCTCCTTCTGGATTTGTTATTCTAAAGCATCTCGCTGGCTTAGATATCTAAGTCCCAATGAAAGTCAGTGGAACTTAGATAAATGGATTTTAGGGACAGGGTTATAAGCATTTGCTATGAATTTCAGCACGCTGCTCTCCATCGAATCTTAATTACTAACTGGGGCTGCCACATGCCTCCAACTTTCTTTTGAGCTATAATAATTATTTTTGCAAGATAACAGTGTTGATAACAGCGAGCTGGGTGCCTGGGCTGCAGAGGTGAAAACCTCACTATTTATTTTTGACTCCCTCCTCTGCGGCTCTGGAAACCTCCGTCACTCCCTTTGGCTGCACTCCCCTAATTTAATGGACTGTGCTTGTCAAGAGTGTAAATCAAACACTGCAGACAATCAGGTAAGTCCTTGTCATCTGTCAAATAATGGGGTTTTAGGTGCACTGAGGAAAACTTGGCAAAGCAGGGTAGGTGGCATTCTGAAGTTTAAACCGAAGCTCTGTTTGCTCACAATACAAAAGGAGCATTAAGAGATTGATAGTCTATTTGAAATTCCTTTGAAAATATATCCCAGGCTGGATCTTTTTTACTGCTTGTCTCTCGTGAGCCTCTTTTTCAGAAAAAGCCATTCTTTTAGATCCACACTGCCATAAAACCAGAGAGCTGTCAGAGCCCTGCTGATCCAATTACAACTTTAAAACTTTTAAGCTTTTGATTTACAGTAAGCTCATTCCAGTTAAATACAGAGGAATCTTTTTCTTAATCTCTACATTGTTTAGCAGTGTTTTTGCAGGGTATTTAATCTCTTTTTCCCTTACTTATGGAAAATACAAATAATCACAGATTGACAGAATGGTTTGGGTTGGGAGGGACCTTAAAGGTCATCCCATCCCACCCCTGCCACTCCCACTGTCCCAGGCTGCTCCCAGCCCCAGTGTCCAACCTGGCCTTGGACACTTCCAGGGAGCCAGGATTGCACAGCTGCTCTGGGAATTCTATTCCAGGGCCTCCCCATCCTCACAGGGAGGAATTCCTTCCCAATATCCCATCTGACCCTGCCCCCTGGCAGTAGGAAGCCATTCCCTGTGTCCTGTCCCTCCATGTCCTTGTGAAAATTCCCTCTCCAGCTCCCTTGGAGCCCCTTTGGACGCTGGAAGGTGCTGATTGCCTGGTTTTGTTTCTCTTTTATTCTGTACAACCATCAATAAAGTGCTGGCAGAGCCGGTGTGGGGCTGTGGAGTGCAACAAACCAACTTTGCAGCAGGTGATGTGAAGGTTTCCTCAGGTTTATTCACTTACAATTCAACTTTTAGACAGAATAGTTAAGGCAGTTTAGACTTGTGCTGCTCTAACTGAGCTATGTCATCAATTTCTCTTTTTAGGCTGTCTGGGGCTCTCTCAAACAAGAGAATTCCTTGTCTCCCCTGCTGTGCATTCAGAATTTCTTGCTAACGTGTACATGAGGAGACTGCTGGGAAATTTGGTTATTCCTGTTTTTTTTTAATTTCCCCAACACTCCTCAGCCCACCGGGAGCTGTGGAGTGTGGAGAGTTTGTGAAATTATTTCTGGGGAAGTCTGCTGGAGATAGTTTGTGTGTAGGGTTAGCTCAGCTGCAGGGAAGCTGCATTTCTAAAGCAGGGAAATTTTGTTCCAAAAAGTAGTTACTTCAGCTATTTCAGCCTCCAAATAACAAAATAACACTTTTGGCAGTTTGCTGATAGAAGTAATTATTATTTAATTTGATAATGTTCCCTATAAACCCCTGCATTTGCAAATCTATTTGCTTATCATTTAATAATAATTAAAATTTCAGATGGAACATTGAAAAAATATTTTCAGAGGTTTTCTTTGCTGAAGATCTCAGTCCATAACACACCCAGAGCTGTGTGTTCCTAAAGAAGGATAAGTTCATCAACTACAACTCTATAGCAGATTTACCTTCTCTATTTACATTTAACTTCTGAAGGGGTGCCATTTTCTGATGCTGAAATACTTTTCAGCTTAACAATGATGAAGATTCTTTCCAATGTTTTAAAAGATGGACTCTGTGTGAATAAATCGCCCTGAAATCGATTCAGTGCAACACAAATGAAATCAATAACTACTTGTATGAAGTTCTTTACTCCTCTTTGTAACTTTTTACCAGATCAAGGCTGCACTTCACTTGATAAAACATCAATTCCCTTTTTCACTAAGCCCAGACTGTGGCATTTGCTTGATCTGTGGAGATTCCTACTGAGGAAAGACAGTGCACGGTAAGGAACCCACAGCTTTTGATTCCCAAATTTAGAAGAGTGAAAATAATGATAATAACAATAACAGTAATAAAAACTGGTTTAAATAAGAAGGTAAATTTCCTCCCCTTTTGGTTGGATCTCAGTAAATGCTCCTCATGACCCCTCAAATGTACTTTTTAAAATTCTGTATGCAAAGTTCATGGCAGGAACTCATCCTGCTCTTTCTCTGTGAGCTAAAAGCTCCAGCTGAGCAATTCCATCCCATTCTTTCTGTAATTCAGTTTTTAGTATTCCTATTGTTTATTTCTTAAAATGTATTTTGAGTTTACAAAGAGTGCCTGTGCAGTGGAGGAGCATTCTCACAGAATCCATACGTGCTGTATAAATATTTTAAATAGAAATGTCAGCATGGATTTTTCTTTATTAAAGAAAAGCATCAATTCTCTTAAATAATGACATTGTTCTGAAAAGAAACATTCAGAAAAACGCTAGAGAAATTGTAGGTAAATTTAGGGGATTAATCCCATGGAATGAGGATGGATACCTGGGATATAAAGAGTGCCAGAAATTGTTTCCATAACTCAGACACACCACACAGGGAGCACTTCCAAGGCCTCTCTTTTGTGGGAGCAGCCACGCTGGCACATTCCAGGCACAATTCCCACAGAGCCCAGAGGATGGTGTGGAATGTCACACTTGGAACAAAACGCTGGAATGACAAAACTACTTCATGTTATAAGAAATTTGGCTGGTTTGGTGTCATTGGTCCTTCCAGTGTTTGTAGGACTAGGAATGCTCATCACCCAGTGGTGGGGAAGGTGCAGATCACTTTGGCAACTCTTTCGTCTCCTTGATCTTCAATAAAAGCGACCTGAGCAACCTTCTGCAAGTCCATTTCTCTAGAGAGAATCTTCAGTTCTGTAAACAGATCTCTTCCACCTTTGGCTCAAACACTGAAACAAAAGGATCATTCTCTTTCTCCAGATCCTTTTTCTCTTGGCTGTGTGATTTTTTTCAATGATGTTACCTCACACTTCTGACGTTTATTTTTTCACTATAATTCTTTCTTCTCAACTCAAATCCTTTTGTACCTGTCATCTGCTCAAGTCAATCTTGTAACAGCCATTATTGTAATTTCTACCCCATTTTGTCATCCTCTATTGACTTGTCTCCTTTCTTGACAACTTTGACAACCATTTCTTCACTTTGCTGTCCCACAAAAGTGCCTTTGGTGCAAACCCCTGTTCCTCTAGAGGTCCTGCCACCTGGAACAGCCTCTCTGAATCTCTCTGCCTCAGTGACTTGCTGTATCTTTTAAAATCTCATTGGAAAGCAGCTTTTCTCACTTGTCTGAGCCTCTTAATAGTATATTTCATCACTTCCATTATAAGCTATTTAATTTGGTGGTTATAGTATTCTAATCTTGAAGGTATTTTAGAATACTGTTTGGAAGAAAAATGTCTTGTGTTACAATGCTATGTTATATTCTACATTTGCTTTACTGGAATAAAAATCACATTAGAATTTATTGATCACGAATTTTTATTTTTTTTTAATACGTTCTTTTTGAGTGTGTTTTATTGACTAGTAAAAATACAAAAAAAATTATCTTTTTAGCATATTTTGAAGGTTTGTAGGACAGGAAACTTGGGTGGCTGAGTCAAGGACGCCTTCCACTAGGCCAGGTTGCTCCATGTCCCATCCAACCTCATGAACACTTCCAGGGAAGAGTTGATATTGATTAGTTTTTAATCAAGGGGAACATTTTGGTCCATTTGGAAATACCCAGGTCTGGTAGGAGGAAGGCTGGTCAGCCCAGCCCCAGCTGCGTGGCAGGAGCACAGCAATATTCCTGGTGGATATTCCACGTACGAAGGTGCAGCTCAAGAGAAACAAGTGGCTGAGGACTGGAAAGGGGGTGTCAAACGTGTGAGTGGCTCTTCCAAGAACTGCCTCCCAGGAAGCTGAAGGGCAGCACAAAATTCTCTCTCCCTGGAGACCCCTCCGTTAATGATTGATGACTGTGGGTCGCGTTCGGTGCGATGGTTATCGCCAGCCAGGATCGATCGCGGCCATGCTGTTACGTGTTAGCAAAACCTCCCTGAGGGTTAGCTCTCCCCAGAAACANATAGCAAAACCTCCCTGAGGGTTGTGCTGGAGGCATGAAGGAGGGTTAGCTCTCCCCAGAAACATCCCAGCAGGATATTCTGATGGCTGATGCTCTTCTGTGGGTGCTGCACGTGTCGCTGCTGTGCATCAGGCAGGCTCTTGGCTCCCACGTGTGCGAGGGGAATACGGGACTGCTGGGAAGGGAAAGCGATTTTCACCCCGGCACTGCTGGGTTTGCTGCCTCTCTCCAAAGCTGGCTTTGTTCACCAGCCCCAGCTCCCTGTGGGGTGCCCTAAACAAGGTGGAAATTGGGCTGCTGGCACCCTCAGAGCTTTTGGAAGACCTGCTGCCACAAAGAGTCCTAGCTCGGGAGAGCCTGTGCCTGTGAATGAAGAAAGACATGCTCAAGTGTGGGTTTAGATTCCACAGTTTGTCTGGAACATCTGTCTGGGCTGGGAAGTTTGGCTGAAGATCTGCAGGGGTCTGCTGCTCCTCTGGAATGGCAGATTGGAGCTAAGCAGGAAGCTCCATCCCATTTGCAGAGCTGGGAATTCATGTGTCACATGAGTCACATGAGTCACTCCTCAGATTTCTTTCTTGTGATTCTCTCCTCACCCCATTATTCTGGGTTAAATATTGGAAGCCCTGCCTTGTCATGCTCGACTCAGATAATCTAATTCACTTTTAATGTAAAATCTCAATTTATCCCAAGTCCAGTGGGAGAAAAATACATAGATTCTGGTTTGGCATATTGCACAGTGAGACACTTGAGGCAGAAATCTTGGATTTAGGCTGATTTCCATATGCAGACTTCCCTGAAGCTTCAGGTGTGGGATTGGGACCCATTATCGTAATGCATTATGTTAATGCTATAGATGAAATTCCAATTCAATCTTCCTCATAAGAAAGCCTGTGACTTGATCTATTAACCACCAGATCCGAAGTAGACTGACTAATTATAATTTAATGCAATTGAACACGAGGGTTTGCCAGGGTGAGCCTGGCTGGGTGGGGAATATAAATCTGTTAGTACAGATATCGTTGGGAACTTCAGATGGAAGGGAGATTAAAATGCCCTGCGTGCAATATTTATTCACAGTCATTACTCACAGAGTGACGTGCCACAATGTCATAAAAAGGCCACCACCCACCTTTTTTCATTCACAGGTGATTTTAGGAGGAAGATGAATACGATCCTGATCACAGTTTGTGTGCTCTTACTCTTTGAGAGTACTCCATGTTAAACAGCTCTGCACATCCCTGCATTTACCTGGAGGAATCCTGAGCGTGGGCAGTGATTCCCTAGGTAAGGCATCAAAATGCCAAAGGAATAAATCCATGCTGCCATGGGGAAATTCAGCCTAAACTCACCAGTCCACTCCTCTGTCTCTTTCAGATGGGATCAGGCCACCCTCATTTTTTGTGCTGATCCTCATCTACACTGCTTTAACAAGTAATTTCCAGCGTGGCCATTAATCAGGTGTTTTACTGAAGTCCAGATAGATTAGATTGATCTAATTTTCCCTTCTAAGAAACTAGTTCTTTTAGAGGAAAAAAAAAAAAGAAAGAAGGAAAAACCAGTAGGTGAGTAGCACTGACCTTTCCTTAGACACCCAGTCTGTATCTGAACATTTGTAATTTTCTATACTGTAAATTTCCATGTATTGTTCTTCAATGTATTTATGTCAAAGCAAATTCAAATATCTACTGATACCTAAATATGACCATAAGATCTTGTAGAAAACATTTTAAACAATCCCAACCACAATTATTTTACATTAACTTCTCAAAATAATTTCTCAAAATGTATCATTTTATATCTCCTGAGAATTTCTTGCATTATTTATGTACAGTGATAGCCACTGAATTTTTTAATTGTATTTTTTTCCTGTGCAGTTTTTTCATACTTTGCTTTAATAATGATTTATTTATTTACTTTTACTGAAGGTTTTATTTTCTTCTTCAGCTTAAGTCACACAGTGCTTCTGACCCTGCCTTCCCTTCACATCATCTCATGGATTGCAGATCATATCAGCACAAGGTGAACAATGAAATGTGTTTTTTTCTGGTAAAGTGTAGCCTCTGAAATGTGTCACTCTCAAACTGTACAAAGGGTTATTATGTGGGTAGATCCTATCTTCACATCAAACATGTTCCTTTATTAAGTGATGTGAAAGGCCAAATGATGTGTCACAGGCTTTTCCTGCTTTCACTGCCCATTGTAACAAAAATAGGGAACTTAATTTAAAAAAAAAAAACATCAAAACAGTCACAAAAAGGGGGTTTAATATCTGAGGGTGCCTGTCTTGGAACATTGAAAGGATCCCAGTTTTTTAGCAAGGGAAAATTAAACAGTGGGTATAGATGGAGTCACCTAAAGCAGCTGATGACCCAGCCAGGAGCCTTTGGTCCTCATGAACAGAATGTACAATCCACAGTCAGAATTAGATGCAAATTAGAAACCCTTTCAGTTTTTACCTTTGTAGGAGTTTTAAACAAAAATGCTTTATAGGTGAGTTTGTGTTTTCCTTAGATCAGTTTGTATGAACCTGTCTGGTGTTGATCTATGTAAAAATCACATTAAATGGTGCAACATTTAGTATAGAGATGATATTTTTAGGATAATAATCCCTGGAAGTGTCCAAGGCCAGGTTGGAGCACCCTGGGATAGTGGAAGGTGTCCCTGCCATGGCAGGGGGTGGAACGAGATGAATTTTAAAGTCCCTTCCTGCCCACACCAGTCTGGATTCTGTGACAGCACTGTAACGTTATACAATATTTATATTATGCCTCTCAAAGACTGTAAATCACATTCTGCTGAGGGCTATGGATGTATGGATCTGCACAACCACACTTCCCTTTTGGAAAGGACATCAGCATTTTAAAGCCAGCTCCAAGCATGGCAACAAAACTCTCATTATTTGGGCAAATGGCTCGAGATTTTGAGGCAGCTCTAATGAATGATGAAGAGGCTTTGACAAATTTGAAGAAGTTAAAGTCTATAAGTTGCTAAATTTTTAACCTATGACATATTTGCTGCAGAGAGGAGGGAAGGTTTCGACAAATTTGAAGAAGTTAAAGTTTATAATTTGCTAAATTTTTAACCTATGACATATTTGCTGCAGAGGGGAGGGAAGGTTTCAGAATTAGGTCTTCAGCTCCTAATGAGGTATTAGATGGGTTTTTTTTCCTGTTTTCTTCTGCCCCCTCATTTTGAATGAGCTCAGGGGTGTCAGCAGCTCTGACATCTTGCTGGCTTGGCAGCTGTCTCCAAATCTGGTGTGCTGGAGGCATGAACGAGGTTCAGACAAACAGTTTGGACTGTTTTCCAAATGGTATCATCAAAAAAAGGGACTTAACTAAATATGTTTGCCCCAGCTCAACAGAGACCCTTCCTGACCTGAACAACTTTCTCTGTCACCAGAGGAGTTACTGAAGTACAGCAGCAAGAATATGAAATATGGTGATGTGGGGATAAGCAAGGATGTGCTTTCTGCCTGGTTAAGGGAGAAAAGTCTCTGAAAAAGGACTTTCAGGGCATGAGAGCTGAGGCTGTGAATTACAAGATCTCTCTAGTGTGATTCTCTAATCCATTCCTTCAGCAAACAAAATTACTGAGGGAAATAAAACTGGATTCCCACAGAAACAAAAGGCATATGACATGATATAATCGATTTTATTGTTATTTATTTTGTTCCAAGGGTTTACTTGTTGGAAACTGGTGTTATCTATTCAGTATCTATCCACTTTCCCCAGCATAAGAAATTCCCACTGTCGTGGGCAACAGGACTGCCTTTGGATTGGGCATAATTACATGGTTTCTTTTATATTCTATAGTGGCAGTGACAGTCCTACATGGGCTGGTTCATACATTAAAGTTATTACCACATAATTTTTAATGCAACTGTCCTTGCTGCCTTCAGTGTTGTCAAACTAATATTTCTTTGGAGCACAAGAGGGTGGAAAAGCAAGTTAAAAGCTTTACAGATCGTAATTTACGAATGTGCTCATAAATATCTTAAAATATCTATGAATTTGCGATTAAACCAATTTGTGTGTAAATACAAGAACGAAAATATCCCTTTCAAAAATGTTCTATAAAACAAATTCTCTGAGTAATGAACACACCACAGGCACTTGCAAGAGGATATAGGAAAAAAAACCTCCTTATTTTTATTTATGACAAAATCTTGCAAGCACTTTTCAGTGAGGTCCATTTTTAGCAAGTATCTGTATTTCTGTCTCTAATCTCGTGTGCTGTAATAGCACGCAGTGGATTAGATCCTGTCAGAAGGAAAAAGAAAGGCAAAACCATCGTTGTTCTCTGGCCCCACAGCCACTCACATTTTTCCGAGCCTTCCTTGAACAATTTAATTTCTGGTAATTAGAGTGGCTGCAATCTTTCAGGTTAGAAGGGTTTAGTGTTTATTAAGAGGTTGCCTTCTGTGTTGCAAGCTGGTTGTCAGCATGGGTCCAGTCTGGCACTGCCACAGACATCACACCCAGGGAGATGTTTTCTGCCTCCTGCCTTTCCTAACCTGCAGGAAGGCATTAGGTATGTAAGAGCTCCTCATCTTATTCATGCTCTGCTGGCCACAGATTTCCTCTACAGCTTGAACCGGGAGGCAGGGACATATTTTATGGCGACACGGAGCAGATCACCCCAAATCAGCATTCTTGCTGTCTAATGAAAGTCGGGTTGAGCTCTGGGAAGTGTGCCAGGTGCGTGAGGGGATTGCGCAAGCCGGGCTGGGGGGAGGACGGGGCGCCAGCAAAAGACAAGAGGAGATGGCAGGTTCCATGATGTAATCTCCTCTCACAGCATTTTTGACAGAGTGGAAAAAGCAGGTGTGTGAGCTCAAGGTGCCCCGAGGCCTCTGGACTTGCCAGTGGTACTTGCTCAGCCTTGGCGCCGGCGCAGGATCCCGTTTGTTCCCAGATGAGCTGCTCCGAGGAGTTTCTCCAAATCCTGGGGTACAGAGGCACCTGGGAGCCTCCCCCTGCCTGCCTTCCAACCCCCCAGTGCTCCAGAGAATGCTTGGTTTGCAGCAGGCTGACATTTCACTTTGGAAACCCAGCAGGAAGGGAAATTCCCATCGGTTCTGAAATCCGCTGCCGAATGTTGTCCAAGTCAAGCTGGACTTTGGTGAGCAGAGAATTCAGGGCTGGCTCCTGGTCCATGGGATGCTTGTGTTGATGTCTTCTCACAAAGTTTGGTTGGCTGTTCAAAGTCACTGCAGTTCTGAGAAGGACCTCTCCGTTTTTGGTCAAAAAAACCCCAGAACTCTTCCATCTTTCGACAGAATATGCCAAGTTATCTCTGGAAAAAATACATATTACTTGGGGAGAGGCTGGGGAAAGTAATATGGTTCCTGCTATATATTAAATGTTTTAGAAACGACAGCAGTATATTCATAGATATCTCACTGCTGTTCAGCTTAATAGCTCTAAATCTGATTTATTTTAGAATATCTGAATTTGTGATGGTACAATTGGGTGGCATTCTAAGATATGCTAAAAAATTTATTTTTAAAAGTAGGATTGGTGTTTTTCAGAGTCGGTTTTCTTTTTATATCTAAAGTGTTTTGAAACCTTGGCAGGTTACCTGATCACACTGCTGACAACTTCATCGCTGTGGAATTGTTACAAGATGTCTCTTTCTATGAGATTTAAAAAATACACGAGGGGAGTCTTTTCTATCTCATGTCGTTAAAAGCAGAGCTTTGTCATTTCAGGTTTCAGAGGATACAAAACAAGTCAACATCCTAAAAATAGTTCTAAATTGTTCCTATAGGTTTATTTTCCAAGGGTTTTTTTTTTCTGATGGTAAATTATATTCTTCATTTTCTTGCTACTAAAATATTATTGATTTCTGATGGCTGGTTATGATCTGAAAACACTCGACATGTAATATTTGGGATATTGATCTAAAAATATTACTTACTAAAATACGCCGAAGTGGAATATTAGTGGCAAAATATTTCTTGATGTTGGTGTAAAACTGTGTGCAAACACTAAATACTCCTCACTGCGATTCAGATCTTCTCAGCAGAGTAAAAATATGTCCTGAATGCAAAGGAAACCAGGGAGAGAAGAGTGAGGTGCTCATGGGTCACCCCTTGAGGAGTTCTTTGATCCCAAAGGATGTCATGGATCTGTTGTGTCCTTCAGAGGGCCAGGTGAGTATCCTGGTTGTGAAATGCTCTGTGCCACCAAGGTTCTTGTTGTTCTCCCAGCCTGTTTTTCCAGGATTCATGCAGGATCCTCCCCCTGGTTGCTGTTTCCCCCAGCTCTGCCAGCAGTTTTGTATTCCCATTTCCCATTCTCTATTTTCTCTAGTCACAAACTCAGCCCAGTACCAGGTAATGTTAAGCATTAACATTCAGAGACTGCCACAGGCTCACCCAGGGATTCAATTCCAGGCCAGGAGTCACTGACAAGACATTTTCTACAGTCTCCTTTCTTGCTGCTCCCTTTGTTTCCATTGGCAGCTTCGAGCTCCTCACGTTCCTGTTCTTTGAATATTATTCCCAGCATCTCAAGCTCTTGCCGTGCATAATGCCATTCTCCACATCTCTGGTTTTTAGTATAAAGAGTGCTGCTCGTGTCACAGTGGGCTTTTTAGCTCAGCAGTGGGTAAACTGCTTTTGGGGGGGGAAAAAAGGGTGTCAAGTTGAACCAGCTGAAATCAAAGACAGGAACGAGACGTTTCAAGGTAGGGAAGGGGAAGCACATGTAGCCTTTGCAATAAAGGAATGCAACAGCTCACAGAGGGCTCAGATGCTTTTGCTGGAGCATCCACACTGCTGGGGAAGAGATTGCAAGGGATTTGTGTTTTGACTTGGCTGAATTTGCTGCAGTGTTTGGATTTTTCCAGTGGATTTTGGTCAGACAAATATCCTGCCTCTCCCCAGGCCAGCATCCTCAGCTGTAGGTTTGGGCTTCTGAGAAGTGCCTTTCTCCTTCTTAACCAGCTGGCCATGGACTTTCGTTTGAGCATCCGCCCTTGTTTCCTGAAGTTCCCTCAGTTTTACTTCTCCTTTGCCATCCATCCAGGTGTCAGCCCTGGAGGTGCAGGAGTGCCAGGAGTGCCAGTGCTGCTGGATCCTGTCTGGAGGCACAGTCTGACTCCAGTGGAGCCTGCTCGGGCAGCAGGTGAGCCAGGGAGTGAGTGTGCCACATCCCTCCCAGCTACAGAACTGCATCGCAGAACCCCGTGGGGACACAGGTGAGTGCTCTCCAGCTTTTAATTACCAAACTGAGTGGGCAACTGAGCTGCCTTCACATAGCCACTTGGCTTTAATGATTTTTTTATGTTTTGTTTAATTTCAGCAATAACAAAGCCTTGTTTCCCCCCCCAGTTTTCCTCTGTGGAATTAATTTAACTGTGGAATTTTTCTTGCTGGACTGTAGTTTTTATGCATGATAGGTGCCTAGGTGAATATATTATTAAGTTAAATAATCTGTACTCAATAACAAGGAAATAAATTTTTTTTAGATAATTGTCAGTAGACGGATTTCTGCATGGCATTAATTAAAAAATTTCTAATTCCCTTCTGAGTAGTGTCTGTCTGTACAGGTACTGCGAGTACCTGACTCCCCTTGAGAATTATGTTGACCAATGAATTAAGATTATAATTATAGTTATTATAATTCCTGCTCATTGGAATGATGTGATTCAATGCACAAAGTCTGACTGTGATGGGATCTGATCTTCCCCACTGTGTTATGGAAGCTTTTTGTTTCCTAACCCTCTGTAGTATTTAATTCCTCTTGTTTTCTTTGACTACGCCGTGAGGTACCTGAAATACATCCACTGCTGGTGGGGCCTTTTCAGAATAAATTCAGAAAATTCTTCTCTACCACTAAATTCCTGAAAAACATTGCAAATTTGAAGTATGGAAGTTGAGGACTTAAGACTTTATGTTTGCACAACTTGCAAGCTCTGAGTAAGGCTCGATGGTGTGAACAGAAACATTAACAGATTTTCTCCCGTGGATCTGGCCATTGAATGTTTAAACAGCTGGCAGAAATATTTATTCTTTTATTTTAAGTAGTACATTCCAGCCTTAACCTTTACTGTTCATTTTTCTTCAAAAATATAAAAAGATTTATTGCTATAATATCTCTTGCTAAGGTGTTCAGGAGAGTTGGTGCACTACAAACAAAGCAGAAATTATTCCAAGGGACTTTATCATGGGAAGTTTTCTGTCTTTCCTATAAGCCTGAGGTTTTCAAAACTTAGTAATTACTCCACAGGAGTTCCTCACCTTCCCCATGGCAAGTTCCTTGCCTGGCTTGGTGGCCCTCCCACCAAGAATTTCCATGATTACTGATGCAGTGTCCCTAAGAGTCAATAACATGAAAAGGACATTATATTTTGGCACTTTCTGGCACCTGGACTAGATCAGGAAGTGCAGACACATTCCTCTCTTCTGGATATTTCTGTGTAGGGATTGGTGCTTCAGACCACTGGTGCACAGACTGCTGACATGAACAATAACTGAGTCACAAAAATTGTTGTGAAAAGCTAAATTAGTGAGGCTGCTTGGGACAGCAAAGGGCCAGGTGAGGACCCGAAGCAGACACGAACCCACCTGAGTCCTGGAACTGCTGGGAATGAGGGGGAGTGGCTGCAGGAAACCTCATCCTGGCAATTCTGCCAGCTGTTGGACAGCTCTGACTTCTACCCCTCTGTAGCACCGTTAGAGAAAACCGCCCTGTTTGTCCTCATTTTTCACCCACGCCAGCGCTGGGATTTCCTCTAAGACTTCTCTCCAAGCAAGGCTCTCATTTTTCACCCCTCTGCCTTTATTTTTAGCACCTTCATTGTCTTCACTTCTCCTTATCTGGTCAGGACCCCCTCCTGCCCTCCACGGCTACAGAAACCACAGCTGGAACCTCTGTTGGACCCAAATTTTGTACCCAAACCAGGCAATTCTGGCGTATCCTTCCCGGGGCTCTTGCGATTTTTGCCGCTGGCCATTTCTGACCACTCTGGCCCTTTCTCATCTTCTCATTTTGGTTGTAAGACAGAGTTTCACACTCTTGGGAACGAAAGCCAAGATCCTGGCTTGTCCTTTGACAGTGGAGATGGATAATGGGCACTTCGGTGCATTTTTTTCAACGCAAAACCAGCTGAGCTAACTGTTCCCATAAAAGTCCAATTGATTGCTGTAGGCATTATATTCACTCTGACAATGATAAAATGATTGCTTTAGTATCTGGCTGCGTAACCCACTTACAGCATGTGCACCAGGATTAGGAGAATGTTTCAATTGTGAAAATCATTGAGATGTAAATGTCATGATTATAATTTATCTTCATTAAAAATTCCATCGGCGGAGGGGAAATTAATCCGTGTGCTGTGCGGAGTACCAGCCACTAAAAAGTAATATGTTACAGTGAAAACAGGGATTTGGGAGTGGAACTATATCAGAGAATAACTCAGGAGCACATCCTGGTGATGTGACAGGTGGTTATCTCAAGGGCATTGCCAGGAATATTTTATTGGCTCCCCGTTCCCATGTGGATGGTGGAACATTTCATCTTCCCCTAATGGCAATCTTAGCAGCTCCTCCCCTCCCCAGCACAGACAGAAGGCACTGTCATCATTGTGCTTTAATGCCCCAAAATGATTGTATCACCTACAAGTGCCATCAGCTCCCAGCACAACAACCAGCTCTGAATTTTATTAATGGCACTGGAAAGACTTCCATTAAATTCATTGATCGCCAGCTCGCATTATTCCTGCTGTAGTTGTTCATGGTTCTTTTATACTGCATGTTTTCATTATTTTATTTACTTGTTGATTTATATGATGACAGTGAAGTTTCTCTTTTAAGTCCTACATGTGTTAGCTCAATCTGGTATTACATTTCCACCACAGATCCAGAATTGTCTGAATAAATATTTATTAGAAATTGTTTTTTTCCCTCCTACCGTAGATGAATTTAATCTATTACCTTCTCATAGATAAAGTTTTGGGGTGTTATTTTTCCTTTTTTCATTAGTTGTATGGTGTTCATTTTTAATTTTTTTTTTTAATCTAGTCTGAACAAAAATTGTGGTTTCTGCTCCTTTTCATCTGTCTCCTCTTTTTTAATAAAATAAATTGTGTTTGGTTGGTTTGAAATCTAATATTTTAACTGGAAAGCAGTTGGTGACCACTGAATATTTCTAGATTGATGTTGATTAAGTATAATATGTTATATTGCTCTGAGATTTTTTTTTTTAATTTTGTCTTTTGGGAGCATGTCAGCTCCTTGCCTGTGGAATAGGCAAATCTTATAGATGGAATAATCCCAGGGAATTTATTCTTAAAAGAAAATGAAATATTCATTGTTTATGTTACATAATCTCTAATCTTTATAATCACCAAATCTCCCTTTAAATGCAGAATAACCACCATATTTATGGTATTATTTTCTTTTCTTTTACGTTTTAAAGAGTTTTAATGATTGTCCCAAGATGATTTTTTTGGTTGTCTTTCTACTTGTACCCCCACTGGCAGGGTACAGCCTGGTCGTGTGGCTGTGACCAAAGCTTTGTGACGTGATAAAAATATTTTATGATCTGAGAAGTTGATATTAATAATAATATTATTATTAATGATATGAATACTCTAGATATTAAGGAATTTAAAGGTATGCCTTTTTCCTATTTGATTCCATCAGATATCCCAGGTTTTTGTCTGTCAGGTCTGTTTGAGAGCACAGTGGTGAGAAATCTGTTGGAACAGGAGAGGGAGCCCTGAGCCTGGCGATGAGGGAGAGGAGGGGAGCTCCCCTTTGCCCTGAAAAGCAGAGGAGAGAGGGGTTAATTTCACCTGCCGTCCCGTGCTTTAGCCATAATTAGCATCGTTTAGCCATAATTAGCATCGTTTAGCCATAATTAGCATCGTTTGGCCACAGTTACCGGAAAGGGTGAAGAGTGACTGACTTTGCAAATTAAATAAAAACAAATAAGGAAGGCAGAGAGTGAAACAGGCTTAGAGGGAAAGGAATTCTTTCCAAAGGCGAATGATGGGGACAAAACTTGGAGAATGTTAGAAAGAGCCCTTCAAGTTTTAATTAACAGAACTTTTTTCCCCGTTCTGCTGTTGATGATGCAGGTTTCACATTTACTGGTTGTAGCTGTCGCCTCCTCTTCCCTCCACATCCATATGCTCATGGATATAGGTGCAGGAGCCCTTCTCACAGGCAGGAAACAAAATCTGGTGGCTGCTGGAAAAACCTGGCAGGACTTTTTTGGACAAAATCTCCGCAGGAAAGCATCAGCTGCTTCATCAGGGCCTCTGAGCAAACACTTTGTTAGAGGCAGTTTGTCTTCAGTTCTCATTGACTTTTCCTTCAGAGACTGTGGAAAGGCTTCTCTGAGTTGTTTGGCTTCAACTGATTGGGACTGAGTTATTTTGCAATTAAATTATTTGACTTTTGCTGAAGACTGTGGAGGTTTTGAAGGCTCCCATAAAATTAGGAAAATACACTGAATAAGCACAATAAAGTGTTTCTACTGTATTTCAAATAGGAATATTTGTTTCAAATCAGATTTTTATTACTTACTTACTCATATGCTGAAAGTGTAATTTTACCCTGAAGGAGAGTTGACTTAGAACCAGGACTGGTACTTTGTAACCTCATAGGATCTGTCATCTTCAGTGCAAATAAAAAGCCCCCCAAAATAAAAAAAGACTCACAAAATAAAGCACTGCTGGCTTCTCAGAAGGCTTCATTTGTGTTTCCCTAACGATGTACAGTGAAAACCTCAATAATGATGGGATATAGAGTAAATTGGTGCACATTCACTTCCCACCACTTGGGCTGAAATTCCCTGTGGAATTGGGCACAATTCTCTGTGAATTGTGAATAATCAGGGTGTTCCACACAGTAGTGGTTCAGCCTGACCAACTCTTGGACAACTATCCCAGATTTCAACTACCCGTCATGTTGAAATGGGTGAGCCTTTGGCTTTTATGCCACAAAAAAAAAAAAAAAAAAGCAGATTAATAGAATGACATTGAGAGCCTGGGTTTGATAATATGATAATAAGGACAAAGGATTCAAGCCAATTGGAATTTTGATTTAGATTTTTGTTTATTTGTTTCATTTACACCTGTGTAGAGAAGAGGGAAGTCCACCAAAGGCAGCTGAGCTGGAAACCTCAGGTAAATACTCCTTCACTTTATTGAAAACCTTTCCAAAATGGGAACTTGGGGGTAGAATGTTGAAAAACACTAAAGCATTCTGTAGCAAAGCTTATGAATGGAACATGTACTGGAGATTTTGTCTGAGGGGCAGGTGAGGTAATGGTCATGTCTCAATTTTTATGGTGGCAAAGGTTTCAGAAATATTAACAAGCTTTGGAGTTGTTCTCTGTTTCCATGTTAGCCTGTGGCTCGCATTTATATCTGAAAATTGTGTGAGAGGAGGCTGTCAAATAAACCAAATGAGAACATAAATGAAAGCTGCTGCTTCAGAAAACAAGAATGTCAATACAAAATGGTTTAGAGGGACTCCTAATGATCTGCTTGATCTTTACGGAAAAGTCCTCAAGGATCCACTTGTGCAGAGTCAAAAATCCAACATCACTTTTCAGAGTGTTGCTCCATTTGTTGGTGTGTTTTACCAAGGAATGAACAGTTCTTTTGCTGACATTCAGAGCGCTGAAGTACCATTTTTAACTTAGTATAAATGCATATTATTAAAGCTTTAACAGCATATGGCAGCAAGTAATAACATCTGTGCCTCTCAGCCTCGTGCTTTCACAACATACTTGAGGCACATTTTCTTTTCAAAACTGTGTCAGGAGCAAATAAAAGTCTGTTTCAAAGGAAAGCCAGTCAGGAATGTGAAGTGTCATCAGCAGTGACACCAAATCTGGGCACTGCCTGTCCTTGACTAGTGCCTCAGACAAAGGTTTTCAGTAAAGTGAAGGAATATTTACCTGAGGTTTCCAGCTCAGCTGCCTTTGGTGGACTTCCTTCTCCTCTGCATGGGTGCAAATGAAACAAACAGACAAAAATCGAAATTAAAATCCCAATGGACTTGAAACCCTTATTCTTATTATCATATTATTAAACCCATGTTCTCATTGTCATTCTATTCACCCACCTTTTTTATTTTTTTTTTTTTTTTTGTGGCACAGAAGCCAAACCCTCACCCATTTCAATGGAAACTGATTCAAATTTCAAGAGCCAAACCAATCTCCTGAATCAAATTGTTTTAAATTCCCAAGTTTAGACCCTTTTTGGACATTCCTGACCCACAGGGTGTTCTACTTTTTGGGAAAGTTGCTTTTCATCTGCTTGTATGTTTTGTTGTTGGATTCACCATCTGGACTCTGAGTTTTGTAGAAGGTTTTAAGGATCTGGTTTTGATATCACTTGATGTGTTGAATGTGTCCTGTACCAGTCATGAAGGAATATTTAGGACAGGGTGAGGTTTTAGATATTCCTCTCAAATAAAAGAGCATAAAGAACTTCTCAAGTGCATTAAAATGCACTTGAACAGTTTCTGGTTGTTATTATCACCATTATTATTATTATTATTATTATTATTATTATTATTATTATTATTATTATATTAAAAATAACAACAACAACAATAATAATTTTCCACTAATGTGTAATGTGCAACAGGAAGCACAAATCAGGACTGTTATCCAAATGTAAAATATTGTATTTTTCAAGCAGTTCCTATAAAGTGGAAGTTACAGAGTCTTTTAAATTTCTTTTCCCTCTGTGAAGTGAGGTCCCTGCTTGTGCCACCTGTTACAACACCTTGCTATGAGATCACACTACTGTGCAATACAAATTCCAATTTTGTGTGTGCCTGCCTGGGGTTAAGGCTTAATTACCCTTTAAGGGGAATGATCCTAATTGACCCCTTCTGTAAATGTGCTCAGTTCCTTAGGACAGCAGTAGAAACTGACCCCATTTTTCTGCCTTCATTTTGTCTACTTTCTGTAAAACACCTGTTTTTTGGTATTTCGTTATCTCTTATGTTCTCCTAGAAAAAAGATTAATTGCTGGCAAAATTCTCACCTCACTCTGCAGAAGTTTAACCACTTTAACCATCTATAATTGCCTTTTTTATCATCATTTTTTGGTCATAAAGCCAGTGGTTGTCCTTGAATAAGGAAAAATGTAGATTTTAGAGATGGTGGCCACCTCAGGTAAGTGAATTATCTTGGAGTTCATTTCTTGTAAAATATGTTTTGAAGAATACACCATTTATTTTCTTAAAAACTGCAGATTTTGGCAATCATCAGACCATAGCTGTTGCCACCATGAGAAGACAAGCTTTAATGACTTTTGGGTCAGTAACATAGTGGGATGCTGTCCCTACTTGAAAAAGAATATTTTTATTTTGAGGCTTTAACCTTTCTTTCAGGTAATTTGTGGATTAAGAAGGATCCAATTGTTAAAAATTGATTGAGTAGTATTTTGTACTGTGGCTCGTGGTAAATATATAATAACTTGGTTTATGCAAGTATCCTGTAAGAAGTTAAAAATTTCCCTGGTGCCCTTATGTATTTTAAAATACCAAATAAATAGAAAACAGCTTTAATGGGTAAAGGACCCAAGAGATTTTCCCTGTATACTTTGCAGGACATATTTTTAATGCATATAGAAATTATTCTATCTAAAAGAACTAATTTACATGTGGATTTATTTGAACAAGCATATTTTAAGTTATCATACTGCTGCCCACTGTAATAATTACTATAATATTGATTTTTAGAGGTTGCTCTGATTGAGAACCACTTGAAATTTTGTATTAATATTAAGAATGGGATCATTAAGAACGTGATCATGTTGAAAGCCATGGCCTGGATTAACACTGAGAAGTGTTTGCACAGTAAATATCAGAACTGTGTGTGAGTTAGAGGCAGATGGAGGACTGGGAGAAAGCAAAATTAATGTCTTCCTCAAAAAGGCAAAATCCAGGAGCTCTGATTTGGAGAGCAGTTGGCTTTATTTCAGTTCTCAGAGGTATCTCTAACACACCAACACGACAAGAGCCAGCAGATATTTTTTAAAATAATGATTCATCTCAGACCAGTCTGAATTCTTTATGTAACAGAAGGCTTTGTGGGGGAGTACAAGCTTTGTTATGTGTCTTTTGGTGCAGTTAATATGAGATATTAAAAAATACTGAAGAAACATTGATTAGGAAATTATACTGCATGAGTGGATAAGAATAAGGACTGATCCTACCCAAACATAAAAAAAAACACCACTGAGCAAGGCAGGGGTGGCTGGGAAGAACAAATGCAGTGTGGAAAACACCTCAGCTCTGTCAGAGCCTCTGCAGGATGGAAATTATCTGGTGTGGGCCACAAAAAAATTCAGACAGCGGTGTTAGAATATGTGCAAGAAGGGGCCAGCACGGTGTCCTCAGAATGTCATGACCTCATTTGGGAGAAGCTGAAGGTGAGCACAGACAGATCTGTGCTCGAGCTCCTTGTTCTGCTCCGCGCACGGGGCTCAGACCGGGCCCAGCTTTGAGCACTTCATCTCCAGGCAGATGAGTCAATCAGGGAGTGCAGCGTGGAGAAGGAAGACTATCAGACTCCGGAAATTATTTTCTATTTTACATTTTGTTTGTTTGTTTCCAGTCAAGGGAGGCATAGCAAGACTTGTCAAGTGTGTGAAACAGCCGGGGAGGGAAGAGGAGCGTAAAAATCTGTTTAGATAGACAGGGTGTGAAGGGTTTAGGTTGCAGACAGGAAGATTTGGATTAAACCTGGAGGGAAAGGGCAGAAAGACAATGCACCAGCTTGCTCAGGGTGCTTGTAAAGCCACCAGCAGGAGGTCAGAGCGTGGTGGAGGGGCAGCAAGTGTCTGTCAGCACGGATGAAGTTCAAGCGCTCCTTCCTTGGGGCACGGGGAGGGAGCGGCGACCTCTGAGTGCCTCCCCTCCCTGAGCTCCGTGACTGCGTGGAAAACGTGTCTGAGGCCTTCAGACAGAAGGCCCTGGATGCTGATTAACATGACAGGGGTTGTTAGCATTAACTCGGCTTAATCAGGCCTGCTGTCCCCTGCTGCAGGCCGGGAGGGCAGCGAGGGGAGCGCGCCGGCAGCGCTGCTGCGTGCGGCGAGCAGGGGGATGAGCCCGTCAGCCACAGGCAGGCTGGTTCCAGCAGAAAATGGAGTTTTTAATGAAGGCCAGGCAGCAAACTGAGGTTCCATTTTCAATTAGAAATTCTCCTACACCCAATGTAATGGACTTTGGGGTGGTAAACAGCAGCGGTGAAGGCTGAATGTTGTGTTTTACGGCTTGGGTGACTGAATGGGGCTGGAGCTGAGGGTGGTTGAGGGATCACGGATCATGGGATGTGTCCTAATCACACAATCCCGGGGCTTTGGGCTGGAAGGGTCCTTAAATCTCATCCCATTCCACCCTCTGCCTGGAGACACCTTCCACTGTCCCAGATTGCTCCAAGTCCCAATGTCCAGCCTGGCCTTGGGCACTGCCAGGGATCCAGGGGCAGCCGCAGCTGCTCTGGGAATCCCATCCCAGCCTCTCCCCACCCTCCCAGGGAACAATTCCTGCCCAATATCCCACCTAACCCTGCCCTCTGGCAGCAGGACACAGCAGCAGCTGCTTGAAAGTGGCATCAGGGCACCTCCAGCTTCGACCCCACACCTTAATATTGGTTCACTAATTTCTTTGTGTAGTCCCTTTGAATTTACTTCCAGGTTTTAGAACAGAATTCCAGAACTGTGAGAAAACGCCACACTTGCTTTGCTGGGGGCTGTGCCTTTAAGGCCATACAAAGCAAAGGGACTAAAGCAGATTTGAGACTCTGTCTCTTGTTTAGATGATAATCTTGATTTTTCATAGATTTTTTTTAAAAAGAAAAGATTTTCCAGGCACCATCCATGCCAGGAAGGAAAGGATATCTCTCTGTGCTGAGCCCATTGTCTGGGTTTCATTCTGATTGTTGCAGGCTTGATGTAATATATGAGAATAAAGAAATTTTAAGATACCAGAGCTCTCCTGGCCTTTATTCAAACAGCAAATCCACTCAAAGTAAAACATATGTCTATAGAGAGTTGTGATGGAACTCCTTCCACTCTCCAAACAGTACCTTTTAAAAAGAATTTCTTTTAATTTGCTACTGTGCACATTCACAAAAGGAATTTCCTAGAAGTGTTTGCTTTCCCTTTTCATACACAATATTAGGCATTTTTTTGTCATGATTTCATTTATTATTAGAAAAATGATCTTGTATGGAGTTCATCAAGTGACATTCTAAAAGTATGAAATTGATCCTCAAGAAAACATTGGGGTTTAATTAAAAAGAAACTTTGTTAAATATTTGAATCAGCCCTTCAAATTCCCTGACAGAAATCCAGCCCTCATTTATTTCAGAAGCTTAACATTAATGCTTATTATGATAATATAATATAATAATATATAATAACATAATGAGCCCTTTATCTCACACTGGGAAATATTTTTCTGATTTGTATTAGAATTTCTGAAAAGTATGGGATGTTTTCATTTTTCTTTTCAGTTTGCTCATGGTGCCCCACAAATACAGGCAAATTGTGTTTAGATATGAGATGGGCTCAGCCTTCTCTCTCTCCTAGGTTTGCCTTTTCCCACAAAACAGTGAACCCCCAAATATTCTAAAAGCAGCATGAAACTGAGGCTCAGTTTTCCTCTCTGTGTCTCATTTTGTCAGCTTGACAATGATATTTGTGTTCTCTGTAAAGCACTTTGAGCCTGATGTGGAAAAATGCTCAGTTTTTTCTCATTTAGCCTTTACAGTTAGATTATCACTGAAATAGTTTATTCCTGTGTAAGCATCATATTTATAAAGATTTTTTTCTTGTGTAAGTGTAATCTGTTTCTGTCTATATACACCAAATATGAACATACTTAGTTGGAATTTTCCATGTTTTAGAAATTTCTTGTGCTTACCTTAAAAACCAGCAGAGAGGAACTCTTAAGTTGCTCAAATTATATTTCATGAGACAGACAATGAGTGTTACTTTTGCTGCTTTTGTAGTTGCAGCTGCTGAGGATAACTGTGACCCAGCACATTCTTCCTGCTCTGGGCAAAATGAAACCTTGTAATGGATCCACTCTGCTGGAGGAACAACATCCTCATGAGCAAATTTATAAATTCTCCTTTTATACTTAGAGAGCAAGGTGGGATGTCTTCTCTCTTAAAACACTAATTTGCCTGAAAAGAGGCAGCCCACGGGTCACGCAATACCAGAATTTCGTGGCAAAATGGTAAAAAATGTGTCCTTGAATCCACTTAGTGTGAGACCTCGAGCCTTTAAACTCCCTTTACATTGGTATAAAGGGACCTTAACACAGCTGGGAGCAGGGCTTTGATCTCTCTGAGCTCACACTTCCCTAATAAATTGTTCCTTACCTAATCCCAAAGAATTAAGAGTGCAGCAGCAAAGAGGAGCCCACCTGTATTTTGTGAGGGACAGGAAGAGCCAATATTGCCCTGGAGTGAAAGGGCTTCGTGTGGTACAAAAATGTTCCCATGGGGCAGCACAGGAGAGGCTTCCCTGAGCCTGCATAATCCAAAAAGGTCTCTAGGGAGGGATGAGATGGAAAAGTATTTTAGAAGTGATGGAAGGAGGGCAATGATGTCCTGACAATTTAGGCCAGAATGTTAAAGAGAGTCTTTTAAGAGGGATTCTTGTGGTGATTCACAATTTAAAAGCCCAACACTGCCCAAAACAC
Source organism: Promerops cafer (assembly GCA_013398275.1). Lineage (NCBI taxonomy): Eukaryota > Metazoa > Chordata > Aves > Passeriformes > Nectariniidae > Promerops > Promerops cafer. The sequence goes on from VZSE01006255.1 coordinate 645,247, forward strand.
AAGAAGAATGAAAAGAGAGATTAAACAACAACAAAAAAGGACCCTGTTGCATGGTAGTGAAATGACAGGTAATTACTCCCCACTCTGCCATGGAGTTCACCAGAGAACAGAGTGAAACTGCAAAATCTCATAATCAGAAATAAACAGCACTGATGGTGTTTGCACTGTAAAAATTACCCAGTCCCCAGAAGAAAAACAAAAGAATCCAGGCATGTTATCCTGGTGAGAGAGTTGTTATTGCTGCCCAAGTGGCAGTAAGTGAATAAAATTAAATTAACACAGTGAAGAAATGTTGGGATGAGGATGATGATGTGGCACATCATAATGGGAGAGACAAGGAATTTACTTCAGAGCTGATTAATGGAAAAGCACCAAGCCCCCAAATTCCCTTTCAGGACTCACTGGCATCACTGCCAGGCACAAAACTCTCCTGACTTTGGTGTCCTTATGGAAGGAAGGGAAGTTCTTTGTCTTGTTCCTGCCAGTCATGGGATGTGTGGTTTTTGTGAAGTCGTGGCATCTTCCTCCCACATATTTCAGGTTTGGAGCAGAGAATCATTCACAGGCTGTTTCTTCCTATACATTTACAAAATACCTAGCAAAATAATAGGTTTTGTCAAATCATTATAATAATAATCATCACTCACAGACTATTCTCATAAGCTTAAATCCTAAATAAGCACTATAGGATTTGGCCTAATTACCCATTTTTCCCTCTGCTGTAGTCAGCAAAAGCTTTTTCTCTGACTCAGTGGAATACATGGATTTCCCTGTGCAGATAGGATTTATCTGATTTTGGTTTTGTGTTTAACTGGCAATTGAACTGATATTTTTCCTACTAAAAATAGCTTATACAAAAATTGGATCGAGATTTGTCAAAAATTGCCAATTCCACCCTCTAAAGTTTGTACTTTAGTTATTTTGTATTGACAAAAAACTGAAGAGAAATCACACTTAATGTGTGATTTCACACATCACACATTAAGTGACTTCACACTTGTGTGCACCATACCTCATTTATTATTCCATTAATATTGCATCATTTCAATGAATACGTGCAATAGTGATGACATCATTGAATTCAGATGTAGTTGTAGAAATTACTACAAAACTAATTTGGATCCATTCTTGTGGTTTAGCATCACTTGGTTTTTGGTTAAAGCCCACTGCAATTCTAAATCCAATTTTATTCGTTGCTTGATGCATTCTCTTTGGTTGATACCTGAGTGATGAAGTTTTATTCAAATTATGCTGTGTCTTTTCTTCAGAGCCACTCAAAGGGCTTCTTGCCAGTGTCCCACCAGTGCATGTCCCAAAGTGTGATTTGGTTTGGAAGCAGTTAATAAATTTTATTTCTTTCAACAACTTTGGGTTTAGTTTCGGAGACTTTGAACATAGATCAAAATAAGGTGGTTTTAAGTCAAAGTATATCAAAGCTCTGAAATGTTAATTCACTGTCTCTGTCACTGGGAACAATTCTGTCAGAAATTCCCTCTGATATTAAAAGAAAGGAAATGTTCTTGAGAAGGTTTCTGGTGAAACATAAATTTAATGCAAGTTCCTTTCTGTATATCAATATCATGCAGTTCATGATAAAGCTGAAATGAAAGTTTGGTGCTGGAGTTGTACAGACTCCCAGTGAATCAGTCACTGCTTTTAGAAAAACAGGGATATTTGACTGCTGTGGGTTTCAACAAAAGGATCCCTTACCTTCTTATGGGATAATGGGGACAATCCCTGAGGAGCATAGGGATTGATTGGTCAGTTAAGTTATAAAGGAAATTAATTTCTTAAGGAAAATATGTGTTGGAGCCAACATATAAACATAAAATAAACACATATAAACATAGAATATGTTTATTTTCAATGGCACTTGGTATCTTGGCCACTCTGGGTTTGTATTTGGTGCATTGCAAGAGAAAAACAGTGACACAGTTGGGAAAAAAAAAAACCAAGGAGGAGAAAAAGCAATGCAAATGAATAGTAATAAGGTAGAAGGCTTTTTCCAAACCATGTCCTAAGACTCAGAAATTGTCTTTGCAAAGAGCATTTAGGAAAAAGTATTTCTATAGAATAGTTTGTACTAATTCTTGCACACTCTGTTATTTGAGCAGAATAGTTCTGTAATTTGAGCTGTTTTTTTTGTTCTTGTCAGATTTTTGTTTTAATTTTTTTTTTAATGCAAACTGTGTACAAGAGCCCTTACGTGGATTTTTACCTTATTATGGACTTATATTTCTTTACCTATTTCTCTCTTCTCAGGAATGGATTTTGATTCTTTTGATTCTTTTTTCTCCTTGAAATCTTTTGGTCTTTCTTGGCCTCTTATTGTCCACCCATAAAACGTTAAAATTGACACGTTCAAAATATCATCTTGCAGAACAATTTCAAGATCTGCAGGAATACTTTCAGCTAAGGAAATGTAGCACCAAAATATCCATCCTGTTTACTCCAGGCATGTAAATTTTTAGAGATTTTTGATTTTGGAGAGTTTTGCTGGGACGGGGAACAAGATTTTTGGAAATCCCATTGCTCTGAAGTCATGGGCTGCATATGGCAAGGTAGATCACTCATCCTTGAGTTTACTGTCAAGGATCCAGGATATATTCCTGATTCAGGATTTATTCCTGATTCTCTGAAAGAACTGGGAGCTGGACTTGTGCACAGAGCTTGGCTTTATTGCAATTGTTTCTCCAGCTCTACAATGTAAAAATAAATACCCACCATATGGGGACGCAGGGGAGGTTAATTCATTAATATTTATAGAGCACTTTTAGACATTTTTATGGAAGTGACTATAAAAATGCTTATACAGATGAGGCTATAAAAATGGGAAATTGTATACCTGCTACTTGTAAATTTTTTGGCAGTAATGGCACGCACATTGTTTTCAGTATTGGCTCTGCTCTTTTTTGCAAAGCCTTCATTTAGAAGGGGACCATTTTAATCTAGTTTTAGTCACGTCAAATTTAGCTGTGTAGTCTAAGGCAGTAATTAGTATTCCTGCCAGAGCTAGAGGAGGGAATTCTGCAAATCTAAGAGGCCGACTTGCTGTTGATTTTTAGGTTCTGGACATTTCTTGTGATAAATTTCATCTCTGTAGGAGAAATGTCCAGTACCCACCACACCCTCATGGCTCTGACCCCTTTCTGGATTTTAGCAGGTTGCTGATGTTTCTGGACTGGAACTGCTCTGTCCAACAGTTTGGCATCAAATCCCTTCAGATATTTTCTTTATTTACTTGTAAGGCAATGCTAATTCCCAGAAACACAGCTAAAAATGCCTGTACTATGTAGATAATGGAAATATGTATTATCTCTCATAATTCACGTATTAGATACATGAATATGTGCCTGTTTATCCCTTATATTCTTAAAACCAGTTGTGCTTTTTGCCACCTAAGAATTACAGGCTGGAACTTGCCCGTGCAGGAATGGAAGGACACGTTTTCATCCATGAAACCTGAGGAAATTTCACTACATGTGTGAGTGTGCTAAAAATAATAAACCTCTTAACTGTCACACTCATCACTGAAGTACTTTGCAGTGCAGCCTTTTGCATGAGCATTAACTAAAAGCCTGGTTCTAAATCTCTGAATCAGGGGAGACAGGCAGGGGAATTCTATCCATGGCTTAGATGACAAGCATTTTCAAGAGTTTGCACTTGGCATCACAGAAGAATTTGATAAATTGCATTTTCAGATGGTTCCAAAGGAATTTTGCTTCTGTTCATTCACAAAATAACTCATCTCTGTCACAGAACTAAAGATTAGCATTGAGTAGAATATGAGGTGAATATGAGTTAGAATCACCCCAAAAGAAAAACAAACTCTCTTATTTTTCAATCTGGCATTTAAAAGACTGGAATCTCTCTCATAAAATGAGGTGCACTCTCACATTTCCCCACAGCAGGATGAATCCCCTCAAGTGTGAGCTAAACCTGAGAACTGTAAGAAATTCTAAGCCATAATCAGCAATGATTTCCTTCTCGGAGGATCCCATTTTCCAGCAGGATAATGATCTAACTGTAATGAACCATGTCTGCTTGGTGTGAAAAAGAAGCAGCCACAGTTGCTGCTCAGCCCTCCTGTGTATCCTGTCTGACAGCTAAACTTGTTTTTCCCCAGATGTCTGGATTTGCTTGTAGGGAAATGGCAGAGCTTATCTCCAGCCTCAGCGCTGTAATGTGATAAACATGTTTTCCTTTATGCACAGCAGACAGAAGTGCAGCCCTGCTTTTAGTTTATTCCAAAAGAAACCTGAGCTTTGGAGAAATCCTTTAAAAGCCAAGAAACCTTTTCCATGAAAAAAGCCAAGCCTCCACCTGTTCTGCTGCATCCTGTACCTGTGCTGGGTGAGCACGACCTGCATGGTGGGTAAGTCACATTTCCAGGGAGCTCATGAGGCATCATGATAGAGGTTTCCACATTACAATTTTTTATTTTTCTTAGAAATATTGTGTATAGAATGGATGCTATTCATTTGTAGTGACTATAAACACAGAGAAAAGGAGAAAAGAACCAAAAAGAGAGGTGTATTTCTTCTGATATCCCTGAGACTCTGACACAGAATCTGATATTAGCACTGAGTTCAGGTAACTCTTTCATGAATGCACTGTAATTGAAGCCATAAACTGTTATTTTTAAGCTCTGTTTCTCACCTTTTCCAAGCAGTTTTTCTACATAACGAGTTTATGAATACATCTGTATTTTAGTAGCTCAAATTGATGGAAGCAGCAATTTAATATCGATTTCCAAACATAGAAGCTCAGTCAGTCAAACAACTAATTCACCACTTTCCAGTATGAACAGAAAAGCTGTTGTCAGTAGCAGCCAGCTCATAGAAACAGCTCTGGAACAAAAGCAAAAATCTTGGCCTAAGGTGAAGAGAGAATAGAACTCAGCAGAAGAAAGGCATTGATGTCACCCCTCTGTTGGTGACATTTGTAAATAGGGAGGGGCAGGAAGGTAAAGAAAAGAGAAGAGAGTTGGTATGCAAATATTTTCTAAGAAAAAGGAAGAATGGGATGTCTGGCAGGGCCTAAATTCACGACAGGCTTAAGATGATGTCTTTTAGCTGAAGATTTGGGATTTAGGAAATCCTGGAAGGTGTGGGCTGTGGGAGAATCATTTACATCCTCTAAAGGGAGCAACCCAGGGACATCTCCCCGAGTCCCACTCTGGTTTTCCACCCAAAAATCTCCGTGAGGGCAGCCAGGCTGTACCTGGTGAGTGGTCAAAATCCCAGATTTACGGAAAATCATTCCCTAGAAATGGTGTGAGTGGTGACAAACTGGTGTCTGATCGATGAGACCCTTCCAGGCAGAATAATCTGCCCTTGATAATGTGCAGGACGTGTCTCATGTCAAATTAAGCAAAAAAGGGTTGAGAGGTGCCACAAACACCTGGGAGCTGACAGGGCTGCTTTGGAGCTTTCTGACTGGGGTTGTAAATGTAGTCACTGACAAACTGGACATGCTCCCATTTTGAAGAACACTGGGAAGCTGATGAGAAAACAGAAAGAAAAGCAGAAAATTCCTATATATCATCCAAATGAGGCCTTCTGTTTCCTTTCTTATTTTAATATGAGGTAAATTTTTCATCCAGAAACTTTAACTTTCTAGGAAAGGAACACATGTGCTTTCTTTCTGTCACAAAGTTTTGGACTTTAATTAACTTTCTCTAAAGGGCTGAGGCCTTAGATATGAGAGAGAAAGCCTTTAGTAAGTGTATAATGGCCAGTGGCACACCTGCCATATGATGGACTCTTTCCATCTATACCCAAAAAGATTTATGTTCTTATGAATAAATATTATTTGGTTACTCGGTGAAAAATGGGAGCAAAGTTGAAAACTGTAACTCACTGTTGTTCACCTAAGGGAAGTCCTGCAGAAAATATATTTCTTGATCATTCCAAAAGTTCATTTAGTTGTCCAAAAACTGATGCTATTTCCTATTAGAAAACACAATATCTTCCCAAATGATTTAGACCTCTATATAGAGGGGTTAATTTAGTTTTATTCTCATGCAAAAGTTATAGACCCCCAGTATGAAAATAATAAATAAATAGGAGCGGGTCCAACACTACAAATTGTGTTGAAGTCAAGAGAAAATATAAATTAACCATTGCTAAAAGGAGGATCAGTGTGTTGGCTGAATCATCAAAAACTGGTGGGAAAATATACAGAGAAAATGACTTTCCCTAAATGGAATTCAAGGTAGCAGAACAATTTAAGAGACTGAAAAACCATATAGATATTGAGCCAAGACATGCTTTAGGTGTTGACCTTCTCTAGAATTCTGAAGATATTTTTTTCAGTCTTCTGGGAAGGTGGATTTTCTAGAGCATGAAATGCAAATCAAGATTTGATCTGAATCCAGACTTTCTTCAAATTAAAAGATGTATTTTCCATTCTGTAAAAATCAGGACAAATAGCAAAGATTACCAGGAATTCCACATTCCTGCATTTTTCCTCTCTTTATTGGAGTAGCACAATGCACATTAGGCCAGGCCTGTCTGTGTCCTGTCTAAGTTTGGGGTAATTTTGTCCAGAATTTGATTGAATTAATGACTTTTGGTGATCATGTTCATAAATATGGGGTCAGATGGCAAAGGGATGGGCCAAAAGAACAGCTTTGGAGTGCTGTCACTATGCATTTCCAGAGCATATTTCAGATATCTAAGAGGCCTTATTCTGGATGTTTGATTCAAAGTGTTGGGAATAACCCATCCTGTGTGGTTTGTGTCTGATAGCATCGATTTAACACTTTGGAGAACATTTAATACCACCGAGTTATTAAATATTTTTAATGGATTGATCCATGCAGCTGATGGGCCAAGAATTATTTAGTGTTCAATGAAAAAACATTGAAAGTGAACACATTTTAGATGATCAAGCCTGATCATCTAATTCCAATTTTATCATCGATCATGATTGATCAGTTCATGAGCTGCAAACACAGTGACATTTTACTCAAATGCATTATCCCTGTAGATTTTTTTCCCCCGATATGCCACAAATAATGCTGCTCCATTTTCTCCAGAATTAAAACATGTATTGCTGAGAAATAATGAGCACATTAGTTATGAGCTGACAAAAGCCCAGTGCTCTGTGGTGGCAGAAGTGGAGTCTCTCTCTCTCATTACTGATTGCAACTATTCACACATCTTAATGCAGGCACCAACAAAAGTTGCCAAGAGCACTTGAATTAGCCTTTTATATTGAGAAATACAGCAAAAGAGACTCTTGCATATGAAAATGTTCACCAGGTGGCACAGCAGCTTTGCTTATATTAACAGAAAACTTCGGGAGTCGTTTGTGGCTAATTGAACTTCCCTGGGCCTGGGGAAGCAGGGCCCAAGGAAAGCTTGCTTCCACTTTGAAATTTGATTTCAGAGCTTGTGTGAGCCTCTAGCATTCCATAGGCTTTTTAAAAATTTATTTCCCTTGCTTCCTTCTCTGTTGGATTTTGCTGAACAGCGATGCATTTTTTGACATTTTCTAACCTGCACGTTCAGGACTGTTTGCACTCTGGGATGAGCAGTGAGCTGAAAATTTAGGTGTTCTTGGAATATTGAGTCATCTTCTCCTTTCTTTACATTCAGTAATCACCTCTGTTCCTTTCACATCTCTATATTATGTATAAACCCACCATTCTATACATGAATGTATAGGAAAACCAGTAGAAATTAATTTAAAACACCTAAACTAAGTTTGTGACTAACTTTTTTGGGGGAAAAGGCCATCATTGTAGTGATTTTGTGGCACCATTGCCAGAGATATTTAGCAGCTTTTAGCAGCTCTTGAAACCACCTGTCCCATTTTGGTGGCAGACTTTTAGATGAAAAGAATATTAATTATTGTGGCAATTCAAAGGAAAGCTGACAGGCTGCAAGTGGGACTTGGCTTTGCTTCTCAGAGAAAATCCAAAGGAAGACCCTGCAACTCTTATGACATAATTAACTTCTTATTGCAGCCCTCCTATACGCAGGTGTTTACATTATGCAAAATACACAAGCCCAGGCATCTTCTTGCAGAGAATTCAGCAGAGAAATTAAAGGGGAAGTTAAAAGATTTCTCAGTGAAGTGTTGCTTTGGAATGCATTATGTGTGGAAAGGCTGGGGATAAAGATTTGAAAAGTTGTGGAGTCGCTGCAAATCTGTAAAGAATTCTATCACATCATAAAAAATGTTAGATTGCACTGATGAACCAGGTGAGGGATCATTTGTTACTAATTTCTTTTCTCTGGAGCATTTTGTGGTAACATTTCTCCCATCCTGCCATTAAATACCACACAGCACTGTGCCTATGTAATAGGAGTTTTTAGATGTCTAGACTTATTTTTAAAAAAAATAAGTAACTGGAATTCACACAGTGGCACTGATTTACCCCAGATTTTACTGAGTTTAGTCCAAACTGGACTAGTAAATATCAAAAAGTGCGTGCCCAGAACAGCCAAAGTGTTTCGATCCAACACATTTTTGAAGGATGATTGGAATTTCAGAGCAATTTCTTTGTGTCCCAAGCCCACAGCCTCAGGTGAAATGTTGATTAATGTTGTACTGCTCTGTTTTCTCAAGGACAGCCTTGTGAAAGTGACTGTAAGGGCTGATTATAAATACCCAGATTACAGCTGTCTGGAATCAGCCTGTTCCCATCTGACTGGAATCATTTCGTTTGGTTTCATATTCATCAGTGCTTCATATGTAAAGTTCAGTGTTCTAATCTCTGGAAATGCAGTGTCTGGAAAGTTTAATTACAAGTTTTTACCTGCAAATGAACATCTGGAGCTTTTTGGAGTTGTATCAACTTCTCTGTTAGAGTTTCTCTCCTACTTGTTGCTCCCGTGACTTTAGCGTTGATTTTGCTTTGGAGAAAGCCTCATATCTTATGATTATCTGGTTTTGATTAACTTTATTGAATTGCTGAGCCAGGGCCTCCTTTTCCATCTGTGGCAGAGAATCTGTAGCAGGTAATGCTGCAGCGTGACCTACTTCCAATTTTCAGCCACAGAAGCAGAAGAAAAGGATTAAAAATGTCAGCAGCAAGGGTAACACTCATTTCGGTGGGTTTCAAAATGAAATCTTTCCTAGCACAGGAACTCTGCTCCATTAAGAACTCCCAGAAAGTGCAAATTCACAAACTTCCTTCTGAATCACGGTGGTTTTTTCTCTTGGAGGTCTCTGTGTTTCATTCTGCCTAATAAGTACTTAAGGACTAACCTATACATGTGTGTAAGTAATAACAGAAATGAATATATGTTGAGAAAAGTAAACTGAAAACAGGAGTCCTACCCTTTCAGCTAAGAATCTCCTTTTTCTCCATTCATTTTAAGTAAACCACCCTTCCCTCAACCAGTTCCTCTGTTAAAACAGTCATTCTCCAACCTCTCCTGGACTTAAACATGTGTGAGTTAGGACATGTGTCAAAGTTTATCTTAAGGAGTGTAAAAATAAATAAAGGATAAATAGGATTAAATAGAATAAGACAATAGGAATGGAATAAGAATGAAATGGGAATGAAATATAGAATAGGAATGAAATTTAGAATGGAATGGAATGGAATGGAATAGAATAGAATAGAATAGAATAGAATGGAATGGAATGGAATGGAATGGAATGGAATAGAATAGAATAGAATAGAATAGAATAGAATAGAATAGAATAGAATAGAATAGAATAGAATAGAATAGAATAGAATAGAATAGAATAGAATAGAATAGAATAGAATAGAATAGAATAGAATAGAATAGAATAGAATAGAATAGAATAGAATAGAATAGAATAGAATAGAATAGAATAGAATAGAATAGAATAGAATAGAATAGAATAGAATAGAATAGAATAGAATAGAATAGAATAGAATAGAATAGAATAGAATAGAATAGAATAGAATAGAATAGAATAGAATAGAATAGAATAGAATAGAATAGAATAGAATAGAATAGAATAGAATAGAATAGAATAGAATAGAATAGAATAGAATAGAATAGAATAGAATAGAATAGAATAGAATAGAATAGAATAGAATAGAATAGAATAGAATAGAATAGAATAGAATAGAATAGAATAGAATAGAATAGAATAGAATAGAATAGAATAGAATAGAATAGAATAGAATAGAATAGAATAGAATAGAATAGAATAGAATAGAATAGAATAGAATAGAATAGAATAGAATAGAATAGAATAGAATAGAATAGAATAGAATAGAATAGAATAGAATAGAATAGAATAGAGAAATACTCTTTGCCTCTCTCCTGGACCAGCAATAGCAGCAATGAGAGTTGAAGTCCTCTCTTCCCCCCCAGTTACATTCTTAAATATAATGTGGGATGGTGGAAATAGTTCAGATGGCTCAAGTGTGCTGAGCTGGCTTTTTGGAGTGATGAATTGCTCCCAGCTACAGGCACAGAGCCAGCAGCTGTTTGAAATGGCAGTTCTGGAGAGCACACAGAGGATGAGGGAAAGGAGGAAACCTTTCCAAGGGAGAAATTGTTCAACACCTGTGTGCTGCAGTGTGTTTTGTACCTCTGCCCGGAATGCCAGGGACTGGCCATTCCAATAAAATAAGGCTCTGAGCAAATGAACCATTCATCTCATCACTTTGTTAGCTCGTGCATTTCTGTGCTCCTCTTCTGGCAGGGAAAAAATGCTGCTTGGGATAATCGTGTAATTAAGTAAAATTGTTTTCCATGGATCTGGAAGGAAAACACGGTTGGCTTCCCACCTGTTCCTTCTGAGGAGCTGGGCCTGTCTTAATAAACTCTTTCTCATTTGCATGAAGATACGATGGAGTACAGGCTGCTGGGTGGTTTTGAACAATGGATATCCTTTATTCTAACCTGGGGACTGGGCTCAGGAACACAGGAACTTCAGGGCTGCAGTCAGGATTCCAAAGGCATTCAAGTACACAAAGAGTTTCTGTTACTCGACACTATTCCATATTAGAGTTTTATTTTCTTTATTTGGTCTTGGCTTTGTTTTGGTTTATCCATGGTGGATGTTTGTAATTTCTCCAAAAGGAAAAAAACCAAAAACCAAAACTCCCAGTTAATTTATTGAGTTGACATTATCTTATTGGGAATTACAGTCTGAACACTCAGTAGCTTTAAGGGAAGGCTGACTTTCATTTTTCCATCAGGTGCCACACCCAGATTGCATCAGTGGCTTCAGAGCAGTGCTGAAAGTCAGCTAAGTGACTGGTTGCTAATTACCTCAGATGACTGGTAATAATTCTCTATATTTATGATTTTATGCTATAAACCTGGTCTGTAAACTCAGCTTGCAGCAGTGTAATATTATCATGGCTTAGGATCCATTCCCGTGTTTAGCTTTCAGATTCCAATCATCCTATTTGTGGTTTCTATAATGCCTTAATACCAGAGATTTGGTGTTTAAGTTAATCCTTCCTTTTCTTTGAAAAGAAAACAAAGGGATGAAGCAGAAAGAACAGAGTGGCACAAGTAAATTTTCTTTTAATATAAAACTGATACCTCTTGCTCTCAAAATCATCCCATCTGTTGTGATAATGAATGTAATGGGAAAGAGTTTTAATTATGACTGGCATAACCATCAGCCACAGACTTGCTGTCAGAGCTGACTAAAATGAGTATATAAAAAATCTGCTACCCCACATAAACAGGGATGTTTAGGTATTACAGCTTGTTAATTACCTCTTTATTAAATCTCATCCTTCTTTATCATTGTAAAAATATTTCAAAGAATGATATTGTCATTACAGAAGTGCCAGCTCTGATAGTGCTGTAAGAGAAATTGAAGTGTCTGAAAGAATGTTTCATATTTACATGTATTTTATACTTACCCATGTGAAGAAAATCTATTATCTTCATATAAATTGCATTTATCAGCTTATTTTTGTTTTACATTATGAAGTTTTATACATATATATTTATCATACACAGATTTTCTCACACATCCATTGTCTTGTGCTCTAATCAAACAAAATTGATCTCCAGCCAAATATGACCCCAAATACTGTTAAAATGCATTGAATATACCAAAAAAAGTTCACAGATAAGAAGAAAATTCTTGTAACTAACTTCATTCTGAGGTATTTTTCATTGAACCACTTTAATTACAATGTGCTGTTCCTCTGTGTCATTGCAGTTTTTTATGTACACACACAATATATGTGTAATGATCCCATGGAAAGAATTATATCACATATTAATTGGACAAAGGGCCATATTTGTAAAACTTGATTTCCCAGCATGTTTAGATCCTCTTCAGTGGAAATCTCTTCTCCATTTAATAAAGCAGCAAATTTCTGTTTCTCTGAATGATCCCAAACAAATCTTTATTACATTAGCTCAACTGGAGGGATTTTCATTTATTTCTCTTTCAAAGCAGACCGGGCAGAACCCTCAAATCCTGGACATCTCACTGGGAGCAGGAAAAATAACATTTAAAAAATAATTTCATTTACTTTAAGAAGAGGTGATCCCTTAAAAGGTGAGTTGAAATAAGTCATGATGGAAGTCACAATGCAATGGCTTTACTTTTCTTTTTGATCTCTATTTCCTTCTTTCTCTTCAGTTACACCCAGAATCAACAAAAAAACTTCTGTTCAGAGCCCCATTCAGTTCACAGCGAGTGAGAATATCTCTCTCTTGTTAAGGCTGCACCAGGAAAATCAGAAATGCAAATATTCCAGGTGCTTAAAATGTATGAAGAGATCACAGGGAATTTGTAATGGAGCTATTGTGAGTTTGTCCTGTGAACCTTAAACTGCAGCAGGAATTTATAATTATGATGTCCACCTCTACAAATGAAGAGCTGAGAGTGTTCTGCATTTTTAACTAGCTTCTGCCCAAAGTGGACAAGAAGAAAATGCTTTTGAAATGGCTTTTATTCTATAAGAAATTCATTTGGCCAAGTTACACTGAAAAGTGGAAGAGTACTCTGATATATACGGTGCATTTTAGAGATACCATCTCAAAAAGAAAACACAGATAATTAAATGATCACAAACTGTAGTGCAATTAGAAGACTTTGATGAAAGATGTGATTTAAGTAATACAAGTTTTAATGGCAAAAAGAGCAGTTCTCCACTCAAATGCATATTAATCATCACAGTATGTGTGCTTTGTTGGCTGCTGATAAACTGATTATTTCTTTCTTTCTTTCTTCAGTTCACTCTGAATAAACATCTATTCCCAAATGCCAGCCGTGGCATTGAGTGGAAAGAATGAGTCCTTCTAGGGCCTGACTGTGCTCAGCAAAGGGTGCAGAATCAGTACTACACCAGCAGTATCTTTGCCTTAAAAACAGTGGCAAAGAGTTGAATAATGTTTGGGACCAGCAGACAAAGTTGAGAAATTTCATATCGGAGTGCAGACTTTAAAAATTCCCCCTTTCCCCCAGGACCCAACATTTATTTATTAATTTACCCACGAAATGTGCTAAATGAAGAAGAACTTTTGTTATTTCTGGTTGGCTCTGTGAGGAGGAGCATCCTGCCTCGGGGAGGGGCTCAGGAGCTGGGCTGGGGTTGGCCCTGGGAGCTCTCGAGGGCCTTTGCAGAGGAGCTTGTCTGAAGCTGATGCCATTTAGGTTTTGCCTTTTTTCTTTTCTAGGATTTCTGTGTTCTTCTCACATCTGTTTGTAGCTCTGTGGTCTGTTCTATTAGTGACTCGTTCTCCCAGTGCTTTTCCATGGCCTTTCCCTGGGCTGAAAGGCAAAACAAATCCCAGAGCTCCAAGCCCTGGGGTGCAAGGCCCCAGTGCAATCTTGGTTCTTCAGTCAAGGTTGGGAACAACTCTTGGAGATATTTCATGGACAGAGCACAGCCAGTGCCAAGGGGGGCTCCAGAGAAGGGGCTTGACCTGGGGGGGAATTGCATCACCACTTGTCCTCCTAATTGGTGCTTTTTATCAATTATGCTAATTTCCTAAAACCTATAAAATGTACTCACCCCTGGACATTTTTTGGGGACATCTTTCCATAACTGCCCCTGAAGGCCTTCAATAAAGATCCACTCTCATATTACCTCCTTACTAAAACCATCTCAAGCTTCATTTCCAGGCTGGGAAAAAGGCAGGAAAACCACCAGGGTGGACCCTGACCTGCAGGTCTGTCCCTCCCAAATCCTGAGGGTTTGGCAGCCGTGCTTTCCATTAGGCACAGCACTTCTGTCCAACATCACCACGTGTCTGGGAGGTGAATTTCAAAGACATCCACAGACAATTCTCTAAAAATGATATTTTTTCCCCCTCTGCACAGCTTTACACATTTTCTGAAATTGGATTTCCCTTCTTATTTTCTTACTAGCTGTTCAAAGGCCTGTTTTGAATTAACACCTCAGTCACTAGGATGTGTTTGAAAGTAAATGTTCCATAAAAATGTAGGAAGGAAAAATTATTAACCTCCCATAACAAGTGAATTGTCCTGGATCTGGGGGTTATATTGTAGCCATTACATTATATGAGAGAACAGTCTTAGCTGTGGGGAAAAGGCACAGACATCTGCAGCCTCATACAAGTAACAGAATTAAACACAATGGGAACATAGAAAAACTGGTAAAAATTATGCTGTGGATGGCTCAGTGAAACCAAATGTTGCATAACACGTTTTTTGTTTTTGCAGTGCTTCAGCATTCAAATTAATTAAAGAATCTTCCAGAATGAGATGCAACGTTGCTTTGGAAATACATTGCTTTAGCAAGCTGAAATGGGCAGCTCAGCATCCTTCTGTAAAATCGGTCTGTTACTTGTACCAATTAGAGTTGCTATGCTGTAAATGAATTTTTTTAAAGATCCTTCTTTCAAAAAGCCTTTTTTAAATCATAGACTCATTAATGCTTTTGCAGGCAGTTCTAGTGGCACACCACTGAAGCACATTTCAGTTGGTTATCAGAGGTTAATAAGAAAGAGATGATGAAATTTCACACTGATTTTCTTTTTCAATTCACAGTGGAGAGGAGCTCTCTTGTTTTAGTCCAGCCATCAGAAGAAAAGGGATTAAAGCCACCACACAGCATCATATCTGTTGCTGATACAAACATCCATTTCCTGGGAGATAGAGCTAAAGAGTGGACTCCGAGCTTAAAGGTGGGCTGATTTCTGAGAATTAGAAATTATATATATTTAGATAACGTAGATGGAGCTGTAATTAAGAAAATAACAAGAGAACAGGTCTAGTGGCAGCAGCCATTAGGAACCTCTTTAGGACAGACAAAAAAGCCAAAAGAAGAGGAACACCTCCCTCCATTTTAACCTGACCTGGGATCAGCATGGTGTCATCTCCCCTCAATTTGGGCCAATGAGAAAATAAATTGTAGCCTTCACCATTTTCTTTGCTGATTAAATCCTTCAATTTGCTGAAATAAGAACGTTTCACATCACCTGTTGTGAATCAGAACATCAGCTGTTGGGATCCTGTGTTGTCCTTACCCCATTTGAGGTGGAGCACGTGCAGGGGAAAACGTGATGGGCAAGAGCTGCAGTTTGAAGTCTGGATCCCCACATGGCTGCTTACCTCAGGTAATTCCAATATCCCAGTAAAGAGAGGCTTATCCCATAAAAAACCAAGAGAAAAAGGGATATTCATAAGCATTCCAGCATGATTCATTCGGGATCTGTTAAGTGACTACCCACAAATGTTGTGCAAGGAAGCAGAAAAGGAAAGGCCGCTTGGTCTGAAATATGCCCAGAGGAATCAGTGAGCATGAAAGATGTGCACTGCCTTGGAACTAAGGGAATTTATGATTTTTAAATGCTGCTTTTTCCCTTTTTTTTTTTTTTTTTATGGTGTAGGTAAAGTGTTTTACAGCACATTCTTGATCATAACTCTGGGGGTGTTTTATGCATTTAGGACATTAAGGACAGATTAGAAACTCTTAAAGGTGATGTGCTGGCCACCACTGAGCCTGGATCTTCTCTTGGTCTTCAAATTACCATGGTACTACCAAAGCTGAGCTGACTGACCAAACAATGAGTTTTAGAGAGCACTGCTGGGTTTTCATTCACAGAAAGGAGCTTTCACTTGAAATTTAGGATGCTTTTAATACATTTCTCCCTAGCAACAGGGTCTGCTCCAGGCAGGACCTCGTTCATGGAGCTCTGTGCCTGCAGGAGCAGGGACTCTGCTCAGCCAGGCAGGCTGAGCTCCACGTTCAGGCTGTTGGAGAGGTGACATTAACTCACTGCCTGGGTTCTCCTTACCAACACTTTTGTAAAGGTTAAGCTGAGAATTGCCACACTAGAGTGGCAGAGGCCTTATGGAAAATTTATCTCATTAGACATGTAAAAGTTGGATATTTGCATCTGAACTGGTCATCATGAGCTCCCTTCATTGGCTGACAGAGGCCCATCAATGTGAAATCTATGTTTATTTTCCTCTGCTGACTATGTAGGCACCTAAGCAGAATCAGACCTTCAGCCTCTTTCAACCTCAGCACCTACTTTGTAAAACTTTGATTTTTTTTTGTTTTAATCTGAATTTTTACATTGTTTTTATTTATTGTTTAAATAATTCATTGCTAAAACACTGTCTTCATCCACTTCTGATAATTTCAGTAGAATTATGGTTCTATAGAATCCTGTATTTCTTTTTTACTGCTCTGGATCTGCTACCTGAAAGTCATTAACTAATTCTTCATCTGCTGGAAGCTCATTAGCATGAAAAAATACAACAACAAGACACCTTGCCACGGTGTCACAGAGGAATTCAGCTTTTGATTGTTTCTAAGTAGTTTCAAGCACTTCTGTATTTCCAGGATGAGGGAAGTAAGAACTGGCTCCTCAGCACTTCTCACAGACCTTTTGTGTGGAATCCTTCCCTAGCTCCATTTGATGATTTGAAGACGAGATCTGGTATAAAAATTTGGAATATTTTACATTAATGCTAGTGCTTGCAATAGTGCATCGAGTAATCTTAGCTCAAGCAAAGGCCTTCATTTCGCTCTTTGGAGAAATGGCATCACAAAACCCAGACATTTCAGTCTTCCTGACAGAAGGAATTGCTTTAATCTTTTTTTCTCTCAAAACCTCTCACTATTAGTGTGCCATTCAGGAGTGATGTTAAAATGGGAGAGCAGCACACTTCTGGCCCCTTCTCAGCCCAGAAGCTGCTGTGATCTCTGCTGCTTTATCTCCTCAGAAAGAATATTTATTTCAGTGCATTCTTAAGGAATTCGGTTGTGACTCTTCCGAGGGTGCTCGAGCTCTGTCACAGCTCCTGCTGATGCAGAGAGATGAGCTCCTCTTGCTGTGTCACTGCTGTCCTGGGTGCCCCAATCACGGAAATATGAGGAGTTTAGGACTTGGAAAACTTTGTGCTCTGCTCAGGATTCAGAGCCAGCACAGGGCTCACTCCTTCTGAACTGTAATTTCATTTCATTTGATCAGCAGCTATGGAGTTTGTGAGTTTCCCCAAAACCATCCCAGGCTCCCCAGCACTGGTGTGTAATGCTCCACAAGGCTGTGGAATAATCTGTCTCAAGGCTGATGTGCCAGGCTGAATCAAAGCAAGCAGGACTTTGTGAATCATCCACTTGTAATCTCTGCCGTGCACAAACCAGCCCAGCCACCAGCCTTAACGGGATTCCATTTCCATCAAAAAAGTTCAGCTTTCCTGCATTGCTTGGGCAACATTTCAGAGACCATCCCTAGCAGAGAATGAGTTACATGAATATTTGCTGTTTGTATTCCACAGCCATCACTCTCAGAGCTGCACTTGTTAGTTTTAACAGGTACAGTTTCTAAAATTTTTCATTGAAATCCCTGACTAAATCCACCTCATGCAACACTTTCGAAAAGAAAACTCAACCCATGGAATCCATAGGGGCACCACGGAGTTGTTGTTTTTCTAATGAATCAGAATGACAAGTCTTCAGGGGCAGAAAATCAGCACAAAATGTCTTGAAAGCAGAGGCCGTGTGGGTGAAATTGCAAATAATTTATTTATGTGAGAATATGCACCATGCTGGGCTGGGGTTGTTGTAATCCCAGAGTTACAGCACAAATATATGAGGAAAAACTGAAGTGTTTAGCCATGCTGTACTGTGTACTACATGTAAAAAAGTGTAAGAATTCAATTTTTAAGACCATCTTTCCCATGTTTTGTCCATTTGCTCTCTAATCAGTGTCCAGTGTCATTTATCTTCATTTACTGAAATTGGCTGAACAACAGGACATTGCTCATCCCTATCTTTTTTGGCAATCTCTGACAATGTTCATTATTGTCTGCCTTTCATCATGTCACCACTTGGAGCTGACATTGTTTATATTTGCTCACCCTGCCTTTATCTGGTGATTGTTGGGTAAAATCATCACTCTTGTGTCACTCCTGCCCTCCTGGCTATCACCAGCTGACAGAGTTCACCTCTGCTGGGTCAGCTGGCATCAGTCAGTGCTTAAAGGAGTAAGAAAATCTTTCTTACTCTTCTTGGATGTTCCAGAAATTTAAATGGGAAGGTCAGACTCACCAAAGTGCTCATTGCTCTGTCCCAAAGAGAAAAGCTCAGCTAAGGTTTGAGGTTTCAAAGAGCTCATTAATTTGTTAATTGATGGCTGTGGAAAAACCAAATCAAACCAAAAACCCCCTGCACCTTATATGAAACAAATACAGGGATGTGTTTTCTTCTCTCTGGACTTTCAATGTTTGGCATAATTTTCATGATGTAACTGCATCTATTAGTGGCACATTATTTTAAACTAATTTTAAAAAGTCAAGTTTGTTCCTCAGGAATCTACAGTCTAGAATGTCTAGAATGTAATTTTGTTTACTTTTAAACCCTAGCATTGCTTTTGTCTTGTTGTTTCAAGTTCTTTTGTCAACTGCTTTGGTTTTCCCACCTTAAAGATTGAATGTTGTCAATACCTCGGAAAAAGCCTTGATTTAGGTGTTCAGATGGGGTTTTATGTCTTCAAAGTACTTTGGAATTACTTTGTATTGGTTGCAGTGATGGCTGCTGTCAGATGAGAAAGACCTGGAGGTTGAAAGATTTGAGAAACGTCCTTGCTTTGTTATATAAGTAAAAATTATATATAGCTGATCATATGGAGCTTAAACAAATTGCATATGCAAGTGGAAAACACCTGCTGCCAGTCTTCCTTGGAGAAGATTTCGAGTCCAAACCCAAGCCAGAGCCCTGACATATTTAACTACAACCAAAAAAGTGCTGAATGTGGGCAAACCCACTGTCTGAGGGTTGGGCTGTGTCTTGGCAGGGTGACAACGACACCGTCGTTCAAAACCCGCGCGGCTCCTCCGCGATTTAAATACGGAAAACTGAAAGTTCCTGGTTGGCATCCAGTTCCCGCTCTCAGAATCCTCAGAGAAGTGCTAAATGAAGAGGCTCCAAAACCTTGGAGCTGCAAATTGTGCCTCGCCTGTGTGGAACAAAGCCTGGCTGACCTCCATTTCCTCGGGGCTGTTCCGAAGATGAAGTTGATGACAAGTCACAAAGCTCTGAGCTGAGCTCTGCTAACAGCTTGGTGTGTCTTGAAACCATGACAAACGGTGTCAGTGACTTCATCTCAGCTACTCTGGGACGTAAAATAACTTATCTTAATCTTGATGTGGAATAAAACAGCACAAAGTCAGCCACTGTTGAGGAGCTTTACCCTTTTAAAAGGTGACGTGTGACAATTTGAGCATTATTATTATTTGCTTGGGCATTATTTAACACAAAATAATAATATCACGACTTGAGCTGTCTGTACAGTTTTTGTTGTGATTTTTTTTTTTACCTAGCATCTCAGAAATATAGGCCAAATTTCATCTCCAGAAATTAAAGAGCTTTTTGGGGAGATTTATGTATACTTTATACTTTCTACAGACTTTGTATTCTTTACATGCCATTCTAAATACAGCTAAGCAGACTTGGAAGAAGGGGAACTGATGACTAGATTTGATTGTGTTTCAAATGTCAGATGCCTTTTCTTATCTAGTTGGATACAGTTCGTAATGTTGATTTGTTCTGTAACCAGCTTTGAACAGCTGGTAGACAATTTAGAGTGTTTGAGATACCAAAACCATTTATTTTCTTAAGAGAAAAAAAAAAATTGTAAAGATCTGCGTCTACAAATGCATATACAAATATATAACCAGCCTCTAGTTTCATTCAACAGAATAAGTTTTTTATTGAAAGTAGGAATACATATTCCACAAAATAAATTCTTTGACTTAACTCATCTGTGTTTGAACAGTGATTTTAGAGACTGAATCCAAATTCATGCAAGAGGTGAAAAATGAATCATTTTGCTTCATATATACACATTTTAAGGTGGGCATCATATCTCTTGGGTCATTCTGTCATTTTTCAGCAGAACTGAAGCCCCTGACTGCTTTGCTGAATGATGCAGACACTACTCCTGCCTGTTCTGGTGCAACATTAGCTAAATCATTATTTTAATTCCTGAAATAACTGGAGATACCACTTTAATTGCTTTATTTGTACATAGTAATAAATATATTGTCATGTTCTGCAAGCAGTGAGTGTATAGAATGTAAAAGAAAAAAATATTTAAACATCAGGAAATGATCTCGAACTTGAACAGAATTTCATGGAATCTCTTTAGAGAACATTAATCAGTAAGTTGGTCTTTGTGACAGGTGCAGTCATATGAGATAAAAAAAAAGTCTGCTTTGGTTGATATTTTATGTCCTTTACACTATAAAGTGCACTAAAGGTTACTGAATAGCAAACACCTCAATATCCAAAGTACAGTGTCAGGAACTCTGGGCTCGTCCCAGAGGAAAGTTCATTCTTTTATAACCTCTTTCAGTCCCCACCTCATTTAAAAAACTTCTCTCTAGCACAGATGAAGTTCACAGCTGTAAATGGCTGGAGATTTTCTGGGGTTCAGGACGAGGTTGTCTGGGCGTCCTCATCCTAAAGATCTTTCCAGGGGAGAATGTTTGGAGGAGAGGCCCCGTTGGGAGCTGGGATATCTGTGTTACAGCTGTGCGTGTGGCCAGCTGTGTGATCAAGGCCATCTGTTCTTTAAAAGATCATATTTTGCTCACCGGTTTCTCTGACAAGTCTGGATTACCTGGCCCCTGCCACCGTGTCCTCTTGTGCCACCTCAGGACACTTGCTGGGACTTGGTGGTCACCACGGAATCAGGGGCAGCTCCTTCAAGGGTGTGTTCTCCCCTCAGCCTCAACACTTGTGGGCAATGTCTTCCACTGCACCCCAGCAATATTTTATATTATTTTCTCCTCGTTTTGACCAGTGAGCTCCTCGGAGAGCTCTGCCGTGTCACTACAACTCAACTCTTTTGTCCCTGGATTCCCCCGGCTCCGATCTGTCGTGGAAGGGAGGTGCACAAGTGGTTGGCAGCACAGGTCGTGGTGTTCAGAGTCTCTCGGGGCAGGAGGAAGCAGAACTTCACTCAGCAGAACAGCCAAAGTAGATCAGCACGCTGCTTTTGCTTTTGTGTCACATCAGCTCTTTCCCTCACTGGCACACTTCGCGTTGCCTGGAATAAACATCTCCAAGTGTGAACTGTAGCAACTGTTGGGAAGAATTCTTCTCTCCACTTAGATGGAGTTCACTTCAATTTTGTCAGTGTGGAAGTTGCTGACATTCACGTAAGACCTTTTTCTTCTTTAAATTACCAATTTGGGGGGGGCTGAGTGCCCCAACAGGCCCTGAATTCCCATTTCCAGTGGTGGCTTCTGCAGACAATCCCACGGTCCTGCCTGTGAAGGGCAGTGTAAAAAACATAACCAAAGGGGTAACACCAACCATTATTTCTATAGCTTGGAGCCTCTGAAACCAGGATTTATTTCTTTCACCAGCAATGAATGCCCATTCCCACCTGGGCTAGGAAAGGTGCCCCTGGGAGGGGATGGAATGAGATGAACTTTGAAGTCCCCTCCAATCCAAACCATTCCATGATTCTGCAGTGCTAAGAGGGGTATCCCTTAATACAAATTAAAAATCCCTTTTGCTCCACATACTTGTGCTGATACTGATATGTCACTCAAGTGAGAAGACTTGTACTTGATAGTGAAATAAGACTGATTCTTCCCCTGCTGTCTGTAAATTAGTATTTGATCCCAAACCTCTTGGAGTCAGTGATGGCTTTTCTCTTCCTTTGCTTTGCCTGGAATTACACCCAGCTAAAAAAGTCTTTAATTTATGTTAAAAAAATTTAAAATGCTCATTTTTGAAAAGCACAGGTGATAGCAGAGAAAAAATTGTAAACAAATTAGAGCATTTTTTCTGTTATTTCTTCCAACTCCACTTCGTTGTAATAATTCTTTACCATCTGGTTCTTGTTAGTAGCATTTTTTTTCCTTTTTCCCCCCCCTTTTCCTTACTACTCCAGCTTTTGCATGACTGTGGAATATTGTTGCCATAGTGAATGCTGTCTGACATCAAGGGGCTGACAGCCAGGAGGAGTTATGGAACTAAATGATGTGCTGTTCGTGTCATTCATCACAACAATTATTAGCATGGAATCGTGAGGGGATGTGCTGGAATTCTGCTCGTGAAGTGAAAATAACTCTGTCCCTTTGTTTAAAGCTAAAAATCATTTTGTGGTGTAACTGTGTATATATTATTTAACGATGAAAAGCAGATTTTTTAACATTTCTTTTGCTGCAGTCTCAGGATCCTTTCCTTCGTGCTGTCACAGCGCTCCAGTTAAAGTGGGTAAGTGAGGGTCTAATTAGCAGACAGCACCAGGCCACTTGTGAAAATTGATATTTATTAGCTGAGGGATGGCAGGAGACACAGAGAAGGCTCCCATCCCTCTGGGGACTCAGTCCAGCTCTTATCTAGGAAAGCTGAGTGAAAAAGTGGTGCTTAATGTTGAATGCCTTACCTGGACTGGTCCAGCTACCTGTGGGTTTAATATTGAATATTGAAGCACAGGAGGAATTTCTTTTTTTTTTTTCCCTCCTGCAGAACAAGACTGATGTTGGAGGACTGAAAAGGGAGAAACTATTCCTTAAAAACTCACCTCCTGAAGGGATAGATAGGGAGGCATTCCAGGATCTCAGGCTCTTTTCTGGAAGGGGGAAATCTCATCATTTTCATTCAACATTGCAGCTTACTGTACCTCCCCTTTACTCCTGTATTTAGGAAGGTTATAGGCAGCTATTTCTGTAAAGAAACCTGATTCTGGTCTCACTTCTCATCTTCTGTGATTATTCAGTACATAAAAGAAATCAGCAGGTATGGTTTGCATCAGTATTAGTCATTTAGGCAGAAGGAACACAAAGAATGCAGGAAGAAAACAGAAAAAGGAGTTATTTTCTTTCTGCCTTCCCTCAAAATAATAGACCTGCAACCTTCACAGCCTTTGAAGTTTTTATTTTATGGCATTCCTGCAGCTAATTCACTGGAACATTATGCAGATCCCATGATTACAAATGTTAGTAGGGCTCCACTCTCTCCTTCAGTTTCTGATTAGTTGTTAATTTTTGGGTAAAGTGGAAATATTAACCTGTGATGTTGACAGACCTTAGTCCTCAGTTTGCCTGTGCATACAGTAAAATCTCCTTTGGTTGTGTTTGATCAGTTCCCATTACTGCCTCGAAACAATCAATATCACACTGTGTTTAAAATTATCTTTTAAGGGACGCAGAGTATTCAGGTGGAAAAAAAAAAAAAGCTCGAGAGACCAGCATGAAACTAATAAGATTTACTAATAGCTTTTGCTTTCATAATTTGCAGGGAAAGCAAAGAGTAGATTCTGAATAGCTGGATTCTTAATTGGATATTGATCTAAACAAATATTCTCTTTCTAAGTACCTGTTAAAATCAGTTACTGCTATTTGGGAGGACACATTATATTTATCCTGATTTCTGGAGAAGTGCTGCTGCTGTTCTGAGTTGTATAAAGATACATTAGCAGAGCACTTTTAATAGACCTATTAAATTCACTTTGCTTTGATTTACTCAGTGTTCGAGTGGAGGCTGAGTATTGTATACAGCTGCAGGAAGAGGAGTACTGAAAATAATGTAATTATCACCATTTCTGCTACTATTTATTTGGTTAATTTGCATGGAGCTGCACTTTATGGAGCATTTGTGCTGTATCTACTTTTAAACATGCCTTATATGTGGCTTAATGCTATTTACAACCCACTTTTGCTGAAAGATCCTGCTTTCAGTGCCATTTGCTGGGTTGGATTTTGTTTGCCTGCTTTCTTGTTTTTCCCTGTTCAAGTGAGACAACACAGCATTATTGCAGAAGTTGTAGATCATTCTTTTTCCAGACAGACTCTCTTCAAGTTAAAATGGTGCAACCATACAGGCAGAGCTGTGGAAAGCAGGCAGAATATACCAGTGGCCTTTTTTTTATTCACTTTGCCAAGTTTCTTCAGATTTAAAGCAACAAAACCCTCCCAAACCCCAAACCAAACCTGCAAAACCATTGAATTAAATAAATTATTTGCAGTAAAGATTAAAGGAATATTATGATATATGCAAATATTTGTGGATTTGGCTTTGGCTCTCTACAGTATAAATCAAGGTGGCAAATTTCAAATCAAACCCATTTAATAATTTAGAGGATTGTGATTAATTCTTATTTTGCCCTATTCACACCTGATTTTATTTTTCTCTAAAAATGGTTAGAATAGAAATATGATATATTGGGAGATAAAGAGCACAGGAGGGCAGTGGGTGCAGTTAGGTCTCTTTTAAGCAGACTTCTACATTCCTTTCCTTGCAGTTACACCATTATAAAACTCTTTTAAAAAAGTGTAGCTCAGCCCCCAATCAGTACTTTTATTAATTTATTTTTTTTTTTAAATGACATTACAATGGATAGCTTGATTTTACTTAGTTAGAAAATGACCCAAATTAATAGTGATTGTATCAGTTAGGGAAACTGAGTACTGGCTGCCCCCTGAGCCTCCAGCTCTGGAGCTATTGACCCCAGATTAATTTGGCAATAACTGATTTGGCTGCTGTGGTTGAAAAATTGCCCAAAGAAGGCAAAAGTTTTGGCTAAACTTGGAAATATTCAATGTCCTCTGACTGTTCTTCTCAAACATCTATTTTTATTAAACTTCAAGTAACTTAATCATGTTTAAATCTCGTACTTTTCTATGGAATTTTTGAGGTCTGCAGGTGGGTTTGATAGTGGCTGGGGGTTAGGAAGAGTCACAAATGCCAGCATGGCACGAGACTGGACAAATCAGCTCCCATTAGGGAGGCCAACAAAAGGAATATTGTGATTTTCTCCTGTGATTTTCTCCTGTGCAATCCCCAGCTCGGTGAGAATGGACAGGGCCTGGCGTGGGGTGGTTCCTGCCAGATGCTGAAGGCAGAGAAGGATAAAATCATCTCTGTTAGGAGGAAAAATCCTGCTTGGAACATGAGCTCACCACACCAGGGACTCCAGAGAGAATTTCTGGAGAACCCTCTAGTGGATAAAGCTCCCTGTGTGGAAGAGGTGGCTTGGGATGGGAGATGCTCAAAGCAATCCTGTTTGAGTCGTTGGTGTCCAGGCTGCAGAAACCATCCTGCAGAAATCATCCTCCAGGAATCCCATCCTGCAGAAACCATCCTGCAGAAATCATATCCTGCAGAAATCATATCCTGCAGGAATCCCATCCTGCAGAAATCCCGCCCTACAGAAATCACATCCTGCAGATGTGCAGAAATCATCCTGCAGAAATCATATCCTCCAGGAAAACCATCCTGCAGAAATCATCCTGCAGAAATCACACTGCAGGAATCCCACCCTGCAGAAATCCCATCCTGCAGAAATCCCACCCTACAGAAATCATCCTGCAGGAATCCCACCCTGCAGGAATCCCATCCTGCAGGAATCACCCTGCAGGAATCCCATCCTGCAGGAATCATCCTGCAGAAATCATCCTGCAGAAATCACACCCTACAGAAATCCCACCCTGCAGAAATCATCCAGCAGGAATCCCATCCTGCAGGAATCATCCTGCAGGAATCCCACCCTGTAGCCTGCCAGCACCACCTGGGACAGGTCCTGCCCTATTCCACCCACATCTCCAGCAAAAACTGGGAATGTGTTCCCATCTCCCACTCTGAGGCAGGCATTGATTGCTTCTGGTGCCCGCCCAGTTTGTCAGGAGGCAAAATCTGATGGGTCTTCACAAAAGCAGCATCAAACCAGTGCTGTTGGCTTAAAAAATCCCAGTGATTCTCTGTTACACTCAGATTTTAGAACAAATGTACTGAAACACGGGAGGAGGACAGAGCTGCATTTTGAGGTTGTTGTGGGTTGGTTTTGGCTTTTTTTCTGCAATATATTATTCTGTTTGTGACTAAGATGTAGAAATACCTTTGTCTCTGTTCCAGCAATGATATTCTGTGGGGATTTTTTGTTCCAGTCACAGATTTTTTAACATGATATTTATATTTAGCCTAAAATATTGAGACTTGAACAGACTGTACAGACTTCAGAACTATGTCTATATCTGTCTTATTTATTTGTCCTTTGAACAAATGTTTTCATAAAAAAACCCAGGAACTTGAAAATACCAGCAATGACAGTGACTGGAATTAGACTGACAAGTTTGGAAAGACCTGAAGAGATCATTTGTTCTGTCTCCCCATTTTCTGCATAATTATCCTTTCCTGTGTGTGTGTGGTTTTTTTTTTTTTTTCCCTTACTATTTCTTGAGGAAACTTTCTACATTTTTTCCTTTTTTTTTTTTTTTTACTATTTACAAAATACTTTTAACTTTTATTTACCATTTATTTTTTACTATTTTTAAATATCACTACAGATTTTTACTCTTTAAAAAATATTTTTAAACATTCCCATATTTGTTTTACTATAGTGCCATCTCTCTTTGGTGTTCTCCAACCAACACCTGCAACTGGAGAGTCTTTGTAAATCACAAACACTCATTTAAATAGCATTTTTTTAGTCATTTACCTTAGATTTCTGTGGTTAATTATTCCTCTCTGAGTTCTGCTTGTTGCTTGCAGGTCTATCAGATTTGCTTCTGTAACTCTGACTTCTGGCAACTCTGTTGTCCAGAGTGGGCTTTTCTTCCCACTTGGCCTTTTAAATGCACATATTTGAATTACTGCTTCAACCTATGCACAATCTCATATACATTTATATCAAACTTGCACAATTTGTTCCATTTTGAGGATGGGGAGGCCCTGGAATGGAATTCCCAGAGAAGCTGTGGCTGCCCCTGGATCCCTGGAAGTGTCCAAGGCCAGGCTGGATGGGACAGTGGAAGGTGTCCTTGCCCATGGCACGGGAGGAATGGGATGGGATTTAAGGTCCCTCCGCCCCAAACCATTCTGGGATTCTTTGAAATGGTAAATATCCAACCATAAAGGGTGTTTTTTTTCACTGTCTCATTGAAACTGGGCTATTTCAACAGGGAATTAAACATATTTTAACTTTGCTAAAATGCTTTTTTTTTTTTTGAACTCTTTTGTTTGCCCTGGTCCACAGCTGCTCCCAAACCTGTTGCCTGCCCTTTGCTGACCCCAGCTTGCTCCTGGGGCAGCCTGGGGACCCTGGTGCTGGGGGAATCCCACCTGTGTCCCCCTGTCCCCGGGTTCCCCGGGCAGGAGCTGACGGTGCAGAGCCGATGCTCTGGTTTGGTGTTTCCAGGACACCCCTCCCCTCCTGCAGCCCCACTTGGGCAAACCCCAGAGCTCCTCGGGCTTTACAACCTGGAGTAGACACGGCTCCAGGGCAGATTAGTGACTGGAGTGAGGTGCATCATGTGTGACTCAGGAATGACTATCAGGGATGAATAATGAATGGAGAAATGCTGCCCAGTGAATTCTCTCTCAGTTTGAACAGGGGGAGAAGGAAGTCTGGTATCCAGCTCCTCCCAAAGAAGAAGGAAATAACAGGAGGTCTCCTGGCTGTTCTTTGTGGACCAGGATGTTTGTGGAGTCTTCACAGCAAACAGGCTTTGAATTCACCCATTGTTAGACCAAACAGAAGGAAAATATAGTGAAACCCAAACGTGAACACAGGACAGTACAATACATCCATTTCCCAATTTAAATTCTTATAAGAAAAACAATTTTTTCCATTCATATACGAGACTTCCCTTGGACTTGTAAGGATAGAATTTGTGATACCAAAGAATGGAGCAGAACAAAAATATTTTGGAGTTCTGGGTCCACCTACGGGTAAAACCATTTTGATATTTTATATGGTGAGCCACATGGCATTAAAGAACTGTAGACAACTTCATTACCCAGATAAACTGTCAGTATGGCTGAACACAGTGGAATTCCAGGAGGTCACAGTAGCAGCAATTTTGATTGACAATATTTTAAGAATTTTCTTCTCTCCTGAACCAGCTCTGATATGAAATGATTTTCTTACCAAATTTTCCTCAGGACAATTTCCAGTTTTTGGAAGCCAGGAGGAACTGGAGCTCCATTTCCATGGGAGCAGTGGGAAGGGCAGGTTGGCAAGGAAAGGCAAAAAAGCAGCATGAAGAATGTTTCCAATAATGGCTTTGGCTATTTGCCTGGCTCCAGAAGTGACTCACTTTCTAAGGAAAATTGATCTGTCTTCCTCCTGATTTCATCTGAGATAGAGTTAATTTATTCTATTATTATTTCTATAATTATTATTGCTACTATAATTCTTAGATTTTACTTTATTTCAGTTATTAAACTGTTATCTCAACCCACAGATTTGACCTTTACCTGATTCTCCTCCACACCCCCTGGAGGGGAGGCTGGGAGTGAGTGAGTCACAATGTGGTTCTTGGGTGTTGAATGGGGTTTAGCCACGAGAGCCTTTCCATAGGAGGTAGAAAAAGGTATTTGAGCTCCTCCCGTAGCAGCTTTTCAAGTTAAGAATTTTGTCTTTGAAGACCAGCTAAAGTTGAATGACTAAACGAAAAAATGATAAGGAAGCAATTATCTCTGCTCAGCAACCCGCTCAGAAATGTGCAGGAGCGAGGCAGATGAGGCAGGGGATGCACAGGAGACACAAATGTCGTGTGCTGCAGGAATCAGCTTGATGTGAAGAGAAACAGAGCACCCGGCCCCGAGGTCTGGCCAGTCTGTGACTCGTCAGCTCTGCTGGAGAAACATTTATGCACTCACAAAGCTCCCAGGTCTGCCCTGGTGGCAGCCACCTGCAGAGCTGCCTCCAGCTCTGGGGTCCCTGCTTTTGGAAGGGTGTGGAGGTGCTGGAGAGAGTCCAGAGGGGTCATGGAGATGTTCCAAGGGCTGGAGGCCCTCTGCTCCAGAGCCAGGCCGGGAGAGCTGGGGGTGCTCACCTGGAGAGGAGAAGCTCCAGGGAGAGCTCAGAGCCCCTTGCAGGGCCTGGAGGGGCTCCAGGAGAGCTGGAGAGGGACTGGGGACAAGGCATGGAGGGACAGGACACAGGGAATGGCTCCCACTGGCAGAGAGTGGATTTAGATGGGATATTGGGCAGGAATTGTTCCCTGGAGGGTGGGCAGGCCCTGGCACAGGGTGCCCAGAGCAGCTGTGGCTGCCCCTGGATCCCTGGCAGTGCCCAAGGCCAGGCTGGACATTGGGGCTTGGAGCAGCCTGGGACAGTGGGAGGTGTCCCTGCCCACTGGATGGGCTTTAAGGTCCCTTCCACCCCAAACCTTTCCATGATTCCCTGTGTTCAGGTACAGAAAATACCAACCCTACCTGATACATCTTTAGAAATTTTAGAGAGAACAAGTAAAATTCAGCTAAGGTGAAAGTTTAAAAGAATTATTTGCTCATTTATGCATTCAATTCCCTCCAAGTCCACCTCTCAGCTGTTGTAAGTCATTATTTGATTGAATGTCTCCGTCACAAATAAATAATTTCACTCAAACACCATTGCACAGCCCTCAAAGGTCTTGCTGCCATGATTTAAATGACCCTGGCCGAGGCATCACCACTGATTGTTGTGACTAATTTTTGATTTCATCGTCGAAACTGTCATAATAACTCAACAAGACCTTGAGGCACAGCTCATTTCCAGTTAAAAGACAAATAAAAATTAGAAAGGTCTTGTAACTTTGGAGAGGAATTAATTTTTAAAAGTCAGCTCGAAGTTCCACGGAGAGGAAAGTTGAGCTGGAGGACTCGTGTCTCTGCAGAGTTGGATCAGGGGACCCAAGGGATTTCCATGCTTCTATTTAATAATGAAAAACATTTCTCAAGGGAAGGGACTCTGCTTTCCAAACATCTGTACATGGTTTGATGATCTTCATGATTGGATGGCCACAATTACTGGATCTGGGAGCACAAAGAAACAGAAAACACAACACAGCCCCCTGCTCCATCTATCTCTATGCTCACTGCTGGAACTGAAGTGCTTGAAACAAAGGAAGTTATAAAGAAAGAGGAAATGTAGCTCAGGAGAAAGCTCAGCCATGGACCACAAGCTTAGGCTGTGCTCTTCTGAGGAAAGGAAATTCTCAAAAGATTAAATGGATTTTTTTATCTTCTTCAACAGGTTATGGAAGCATTCCTGGGAATAACCACACCCAAATGGTGTTAAACTGGTGTTAAACTTCTGTAAGTTTCCTTTGGAAAATACCTTGGCTACAGAGTGGAGGTGTTTTCTTGGGTTTGTTTAATCCTGCCCCTATATAACTATGTCACGTTTGGGCAGTTGAATTTCAGACACAGCTGCTGTGGGCTGTTCTCAAATGCACCCAAAGCTGGAGGAGCTGAAAACTTTTTTCCTTCTTTTTGTTCTCTCTAGAACACTCTACATTTTTATAAACTGTACGTTGGAGTAAATATGGTAATCTCAGCCTTCGAAATGGTGAGTAATGTGCCAAACAGCAGAGACATGAGATAAATCTGTTTATGAATCAGTAGAAATTTACTGAAGTGGATATAAATCCCAGGGAGATCTAGCAAATATTGTGTGTTATCAGGAAGGCAGGTTAGATTAAATTCTCAAGTGCACTCCCTCAGCAGCCTCATCAGTGCCAAAGGCTGGACAAAGAACTGGAGTGGCCTGAGTTAGAAGCTTTAAAGCAGAATTCAGTTGTGAATTCTCAAGTTTTTTGCTTATAATGTTAAGGATTGTAAATAATCAACAGTGACAAGCAATTAAGCAACTTCATACTGTTAGCCATGTTTTTATCTCAATGAATTATTAATTATTTGATAATAATTTGGGCTAAAAATACCAGGGTTTTGTTTATAAATGACAAAATCACTGAAGTGGAAATAAAGATGAGAAACATGACAGAATTCGGCATTTAGGAACATATTTGTCCTTTCAAGCAAAACATTCGTCATTATGGAAAAGGCTCTGAATGAAACATAACCATCCCTTACTGGAATATTTTTTAAAAATATGGAAAATATGGAGATTCCTTTAGCTCAGTGCATGGATCTCTTATAATCAATCAATAACTTATTGAAGAGATAACTTGCATTTTCCAAGCTTCTCCATGGGTGAAAAAAAAAATCAAGTGAAAGAGCTTTTGTACTCTTACATTATGAGATATTTAGTCTTGTTTACCCCAGAGTTGGGGGGACTTCCAATCTGATCATTTTCCAAATGCCCAAAATAATCTTGTGGGATAAGAAGGAAAGCATTGCAAACACCTCGTAAGCCAGCAATTTATTAAAGAGCTGCTCCTTCCTGTTTTCATTTTACAGATTACAGTTCCCTCCAGTTCTTTAATAAAGAGCCCATCAGAAAAGAGCAATACGCACAAATTTTTGAGGCAGTTTAGCCTCAAAATCCCTTTCTCTCCAAAAAGAGACTGACCCTGGCTGGCCTATGGTTAATGAAGGCATAATGACAATTATTGTTCTTGTTGTGTTTGTTAAATGAGGCTCGTCTCATTCTTAGGGAAGTGGAGAACGTGAATTTCCTTACATAAAAAGCTGAGCATATCCAACACTTCCAGGAGAAATCAGCAGCAGTCAGAATTCTGTCTCCATCATCTGTTATTTCACATCATTTAGAGCAGTTCAGACTGGTCCATGACCAATTCTGTGTTTTGCAGTGACTCAGTGCAGACCTGATTAAAAGAAATTCTTGTGCCAGACAAAGTGGGCAGGTTCTGTGTATTGTCAGAAAAATGTCACTTCAGGCAAGTTTGGATATTTCTGGAAAATCCCTCTCGCTTTTTCCTGTCATATTTGGTGACCCCTGTCACAAGTGATTGGTGACTACAATATAATTGTGTAGATTCAATGGCACCACCATGTACAAACCCATTGTCTACAGAAGCCCTGCAGAACCATCTTGTTCCTCATGCTGTTGCTCATTATTCTCTTTTCTTCACATTTTTTTTGTGAGTAATTTGAATTACCGCTCTGTGTCCAAAAAGACCTTTATTTTTTCACCTTCTTTTCCCAATTTTCTCAATAGGTAACTATAGATAAATGGAACTCCGGCCTCAGCCTTCTCCACTGATCATTTTCTGATCACCACACCAAACAAGGCTGTCGGGATCTGTCTTTCAGGTTTCCCAAACCTGATGGAGGACTTTGATCACGTCTTCATCTCTTGCAAGTGACATTTGGGCTGCCCCATCTGTAAAAAACCTGATGTCACCACGAGCTGCTGTAGAAGACATCTGCTCTTGAGGTAATTATATTTATTTTGGTTTTCACCTCTTCATTCATGCTTATTTTAGCATTAGTTGAAAGAAATTAGTGAACTTAATTTTTTTTTTTCTTTCCTTGGGATGCTCAACTTCTCTGGAGCAAAACCAAATCAGATCCAACCTTCTTGAAAAACACTGAACACACACCTTTTTATTGTGTTCCCCATCCTGACCAGCAGGAGGAAAAACTGCTATTTAGTATAATTAATGGAATATAATCCAGGTTTTTAACTCCTAATTTTAGTTCTAAACAAAATGCTTGAGGCTGAAGTTCAGAACTCATTTATGTCTCAGTATTTTAGGTACCTTGCTTCAGAGCATATAAATAATTTGTATTAACTTTAAAAATTATTACACTGAAGTAGAATTGGAAGCTGCCCGTGATGATTGTTTTGAAAGAGGAATTTAAAAAATAAACTTCTAAAGCTCTTCTTTCTGTAAATACTCAAACTCAGATGAAGAATCAACGGGTGCTCTGAACACAAGAATTAATTGATGCTGCCATGAAATTTTAGTGTGTTTATGATCTGTATTATCCACATTTTTAATTTCATGTTTTCAATTTATTTGTTATTCTGATAAGTTGTGATTATTAAAATTCTTCTAAAGCTATTTAAAGCTTAAATGCATCTCTGAATTTTATAGAAAGGCTTTGTGGCAAATCCTGAATTCCTTGCTTATTATACCAGTATTAGACTGGGGCAGACTCTTGGTGGTCTCATTTCACAAAACAATGCAAACTAAATATTCATATCATTGAGAGCTGTCTGTGGGAAATCTTGCCATATTAAATGTGCTTTTTGGTTTAATTCCTTCTAGTGTTGCATTAAAATTCATGAACATCTATGTAAACAGAAAGTTTCCTTTCATCATTCATTAAAAATAACAAAATGCACCCAAACAGCTGAAATTCTAACATCACATGAAAATTTTTAATGCATATATCCACATAATTACAGATACGTTCCATGAGTGGTTTTGGGTAGGATCAATTCAGAAATATGTTTACTTTTATTAAATTCAGTTGAATACTGAAGCACAGTGAAACAAAATGCCCAGTAAAGACAAATGAGAGGATAAATTATTTAATGAAGTGAGCTTGACAGCTTAATTAATGAACAGGTTTTTTTTACATGAGTTAAATCTTCCATGCTCTGTCTTGAACTGCTTCAAAAGGTTTCCCTGGCAGGCTCTAATGCTGATTTCTTCTGCCCTTGATAAGAGACACATCACACAGTTTATTCTGGTTCCAAACTTTATCCAGGACATGAGTTTGCCAAACAAACAGAGATCCTACAAATAACTCCTGGCTGACATTTGCTTTAGGAGCACGCAAAACAAAGGCAGGGGAATTAAAATACCACCAGCAGGAGCCTGAAGAGTCTCCAAGGGTTTGTAGGAGGTGCAGATCTTGTCTGTAGCTGCTGTCGTTGGCACTGGATGCTTCTGTCTCCAAGGGCTGGTGGGGCTGGAGTTCCTTGCTGAGCTCGTGTGAATTTTTCTGGCTTGTCAAAGTTGGTGAACGTCAGTAAACCTTGTCTGGATGCTCTCACCCAGGGAAAAGCAAGGGAGAACCCAGGTGCGAAATCTAATTTGACTTTTGAGGGAAGCTTGTACTTTGAATTTTATCTTTCGAGTGCTCTAATCTGTTCCTGCCCTGACAGGAAGGTGTGGAACTTCACGCAACGAGCAGGAGTTATTTGGGAAACTATGACTGACCAGATGGAAAAGGTCACATGAGAAAGAGAAAGTTCTGTATTTCTCTTACAGCCAAGGCAGCGTCAAATTACCTTTAATAATTGCCAACAGCAGGGAGAGATGGTCTGATCAACTGAGTGGGGATTTTATCTGACTTTATGGGAACACGAGGGAGTGTTGAGTGCTTTTGGAAGATCCCATCCCTAAGGAGTCAAAGTTGGCCATAGCAGAATGAGTAAATGGTTGTATTTATCTTCTCTCTCTCTGCTACTAAATTACTCTTTTCCCTGAAACTCCAGTTATAGTGCCAATTTCCTCTGAATCCAGGCCAGAATTTGAATTTATAAATAAAAATAATGAGATGTAACTGGTATTTAAGGCTCCTCTAAGGAAACATTTCATAGCCCAGTATGTCAGAAGCATGTTATACAAATTCTTCGAATTTTCCACAGCCCAGAACACACCACGAAACTGATTTCAGGATAATTCTTAACCTAGCCATGCTTTTTGTCACATCAAGCTACACCCTCTGTCCAGAATCCATCGCTGGTTTGTGTTTATCCTTACAAATCTGGGAGCTCCTTCTTTTGAGGGGCTTTACCAGGCAGCTGCTGTGGCTGTGTTGGAGGGAAGTGAAGCATTCCCAAATCCCTGCCTCTCCCAGCTCAGACCATTCCACACCACAGAGCAGATCAGAGGCACAACACCTACCAGGACACAGAGCCCACTGTGTGCAAGGCCTGCACTCATAAAATGCAATACTGGGGGTTTTAAATCCTCGGTCGAGAAATTCAATTAATTCCCAGGGAATCCAGTTTAGCAGCACGAGGACTTTGCTGTCACCTTGTGAAGCTGCAGCGTCTCAGGCCGTGGTGGGAAGAGCTTTGTGTACAAACACAGCATGAAAAGCTTGGCTTAAGAGGGGAGTCTAATTCCTCAAGCAGGAGTGGAGCTCTGTTTAAAGACAGAGTGTGAAGTAAAGGTTCCAAGCCCATGCATCGCCCATAAACACCTCAGCTCCCACCACATCCTGGTCCTCTAGGAAAATCTGGCAAAACTCCATCTTCCATCCTCCAATTTCCCTCCTCCATCTTCATCCTCCATTTTCCATCTTCCATCTTCCATCCTCCATCCTCCATTTTCCATCCTCCATCCTCCATTTTCCATCCTCCATCTTTCATTTCCCATCTTCCATCCTCCGTCTTCCATCCTCCATCTTCCATCTTCCATCCTCCAATTTCCCTCCTCCATCTTCATCCTCCATCTTCCATCTTCCATCTTCCATCTTCCATCTTCCATCTTCCATTTTCCATCCTCCATCCTCCATTTTCCATCCTCCATCCTCCATTTTCCATCCTCCATCCTCCATCTTCCATTTCCCATCTTCCATCCTCCATCTTCCATCCTCCATCTTCCATCTTCCATCTCCATCCTTCATCCTCCATCTTCCATCCTTCATCCTCTATCCTCCATCTTCCATTCATTTCACGCTCTTTTCGTGAAATTTCACTCATCCAAATGCACGTTTTCATCAGAAATATCTTGTTTTACACCAATTTATTTCTTTTAATTCTCACATAGGTCTCTGATTCTGTGGTTTCAATCCATTGCTTCGGCACCTGCACAAAACACAAAAATCACAGGGAATTATTCACCTAAAGGATGTCCATGACTTATAAACCTTGTTGAACCAGGATCAAAAATAAAGCATTTCAAGTCCACTGTATTTTAGACAAATTTATAAGAATCAACTCCAATTTCTAATCACTTTGTTAGGGATGAAAATTATAAATTTATTATGAAGCAAAAGGCTTATTGCAACTAAGGAATTCCAATGGTTAGAACATGTGAGAAAATACATTTAATTCTGAGAATTAAGAAAGAAGCAAAGACAAAGTAGGAAAGAAAGGAAAGCAAATCTGTTTTAACAGATGAGAGGTAAAATATTTCAGACATTTAAATAAACAGTGTTCTCTAAAGCAACTTTGAGGCTTTTCTACTGAATGTATAAAACCCCTCCAGCAACAGTTTTAGTTTCAACATGGGAAGATGGAAGGAGACAAAAAGCTCCCGAGTGCTTTATTAGCTGCCAGCTCTTCTTGGAGTGATAATAAATAAAAAATATTTCCCGTGAAATAAATTCAATATTTCACCAGGAAAATGTGATTCTAATTCTTTTGCTCATGACTGACCTTAATGACTCTCAAATTTTGAAGGCTCTTGTGATGCTTATGAGCTATGAAACTTTAATACTCATGAAAGAAATACAGTAATTTGAATTTTGTATTCCTAAAACTTTAAGGTTGAATCAGATGTTGAAAAAATGTCTTCTAACAACAATTAAAATGTCTTCCTCTGGAAACCTGATAAAAACATCACACATGAGAAAACAAACAAACAAAATTATTTTTATAAATTTTAAGTAAGGCTCAGCCACTGCCATAGGTGCTCCTTACAGACGTTATATTTTTGATATTTTCCTCTGTTAGAAATGAGACTTCCTCAAATACACTTTCCATCCAAATCCTACTGCTGGGTTGGTGCTCTCCACTTCTAAAGTCTCAGTTTGTAATTATAAGTTCAAATGTGTTCCTTGGTGTCCATGGTGTGTTAGAGACTGGATTAAAAAAAAAAAATTAGAGGAGAAAAAAAATTTGCTTAAAGTCCAGCTGAAAGAGCTGATCCCAATTGTTTTAAGTTTTCAGCTAGAGCTCAGTTTAAGTTAATTTCAGTATTTTAAAAAAGCAAGGAAGCAGGTAATGAAAAAAAATGGAAAAAAAATTAGAATGAAAATGAATTTAACTTTTTTTTTTTTTAATTTATTTTTATTTTTATTTTTATTTTTATTTTTATTTTAAAGAAACCTTCCCAGTGCCTTTAGGGCAAGTCAGGTTAAAAACAAATCTTCTGCAGTCGAGTGAGAGTCATTTGGAACTTTTTCTTGGAGTGGCCAAGAATAGATTTCTGTGGATTATGTGATTAAAGAGATGGAAGAGCTCACCACTGCTTTAAATAAATGCCAGCAAAGTTCCATTATTCCAAATGCCAGGAGAACAGGTCTCAGCTCTCTTCCCCAGCCCAGGACTCGCCCCAAAAGTGCCCTGGGCTCTTTAATTAGGGAGGGATCAAAATCATTTTTCTCTGGGAGCAAAAAAAGGCAGAGGGTCCCTCTTTGCTCTGAGCTCTTCCCGTGAGGATTTAGGGGAATTATTGGGGTTGTTCAGCTCTGTCTGGGGACAGAAGTGGCACCAGGAGGACACTCCAGGGATGCACTTCTGCTGCTCTCCAGCATCAATAATCTACAGAAATGGGGATTTCCCCCTTATCCTTCTCGCTGGACAAAACCCCTCAGGATTGTGTTCTCCAAGGAAATTGTTTTTTGGATCAGAAATGGTTATTCCAAGCTGTCACAGGAAAAAGAACTGGAAATATTTTCATAACTTAAATTTATTTCATTTTTTACAGATCTTAGAGCTTATATCGAAATAAAATCAAGAGGAAATTATTCTTAGTCTTATTCCCACATTCTCCCTATACACTGTAGGGAGTATTTCTATGATTTACATTCAGACAATGCAGATTCCTGAATTAATGCCTTTTACTGGTGGTGCTTTCATACAGAGTTTATGTGACAGTTCTTCACTTTTCTGTCTGAATCCTCCTGATAATATTTATGGGAATCTTTGAGCCATCATTTTGAACACGTGCAGAGGAAATGGGGAGTTGATCAGATGTTTTTTCAGAAATCAGCCTGACAATTCCCAGTTCCCAGGACTTTATCACCCTGGCTGCCACAGTCTGAGCTCTGCATTGCTGAAACAGTCAGATAAAATAACCAGCAGAGAAAGGGAACCATCTCCAAAAGCTGAGCTGGAGATCAAATCTGACTTTTTATAGAGGTACATGACAGATCTGAACTGAATATTATTCCAATCCATTATAAAAGGGAAAAGGAGAAGTTGAATGGGAATGGAGTGAAAACCATTTTTTAAATGCAGCTGGAGAGTTGTACTTGAAAAGCACCTGGATTATTTTGAAGCCTAGGTTTTAAAAGTATTTATGGCTTAATTTCTTATTAAAACACTTCATGTTAATGATACAAGAATGACTTGTTAGTCCTGGAGAGAAGAAAAATATAGAAACCAGGGCATGAAATTCAGTGTGTTTCAATGAATCACATTTGTGGACAGTACTCCCTTTAGTATTTATGTCTGAACTTATAATATTTAATTAAAAAATTCCAGAAAAAGAAAAAAAAAACAAAAAAAAAACAGCTTACTGTTTTGTTTCATTGAGGCTTTTGACTGATCCATAAAAGGATGTATTTATTCAAAATTTTTTTTCAAAAATAGGTTGTAAATGAACATCCAAGTTCTGCAATACAAACTGAAAAGCCAACTCATCAAATTCACAAGGTAAGAAAATATCCAGCCAATGTTACAGTCACTTCAAATGGATTTTCACCTAAAAAGTTTACATTTTCCTCTAAGCTAAAAACTTATATCTTCTTGTTGCTATCACATTTTTGTTTTCCCGTAAAGGTGCAGCTGAAAGAAGGAAAAACACTTTTAAACTCTGATTTTTTTTTTTCCCTTTTTAGTTATTTTTTTCCATTGAAAACTTAAAAAATCCAGAACTGGCTGAATACATTAGGAATAAAATATAATTTAATTTTTTTTTCAGTCATTTACATTTTTCATCCAATCTGTATAAATTGTTTAAGCCAATGTTATCAGTTCTTGCACCTGCATTTACTGACACTGGGTAGAGAACAGAGCAATGGAAAGATTGATTTTACTGAGCCTTCCAGTTTGGAAGATGGTCCTTGCAGAAGGATCAGGAATTCATTGACAATTTTAACATCTACAGTTGTTCTATTAAAATCAAATTCCTTCCCCAACCCCAATATTAATTTTCTGTTTCATCTGTGAGTTCAATTTAGAATCAAATCTTATTTGATTTCTTTTTCTAACCTTGAGCTGGAAGCCTTTGTTAAATGAGGAATCCAAAAGATTCAGACAAAGGGACCTTCCTGTACTCAAAATATGAAATACCACAACCTTTCCTGTGTTAAAGAGAACATTTTCTTACAAAACCATTGTGTGCATTATTAAAAGAAGATCCACTGTCCTGGGCTAGGGAGATACTCAGAAATTTCCTGTTGGTTATGGCAGTGCAGAGTAACCCAAATGAAAAATAAACCCACCGAGAGCATAATTCATTGTGGATTCCGGGCTGCAGAACAATAGAAATTTAATTACTTGCATTTCACAGGCTGAGCAGAGGGAATCCAGAAAAATTATGGCTCAAGGATGTGGTTTGTCTCTTTAAAAAATCACCTTTTTTATGTGCAGTGTCTACAGCAGAGCCGTAGAGTCCCAGAGACTTTTCCTGTGTGTTATGCAGTGCTGCCCACCCAAACTGTTTTTGTCTTCAGGAAGTTCCAGCTGTACCACAAACACTCTCCCTTTCCTTTTAGACTCCTTAAGGACTAATTATGCACATGTGTTAATTAAGCTAATGGAAGTGGCTGGTGAAGGCATCTTCCCTCTCTCAGGCACCCAGCAGCTCTGCAAAATGAGCAATCCCTTCTCTGAAGGAAAAAGGAACTGAAGGGCACAGGGATTTTATGGCAAAGACTTTTAAATAGCTTTATTATAAATACAGTTAGCTCTTACAGAATGCATTCAATCCAGCTTGCACACAACCCCATGACCTCACAAAAATCACTTTTTACTCCATTGGGCTCAAGGTTTTTTTAATAACACTTTAGAAATATGAACAAATTCCGCTCTTTTCTCAAAATGAACTCCCTCTTGTAATTTTTAGAAATAAATAATTGATGTGTCTCTCTAGTCACTTATGAAAATTCTCCTGTTTTTTTTCCCCAAATAAGTATGAACTCCAAACTTTCATTTATTTTTACCCATCACAGTTCTTGGGATATTGAAAGTATTGCAAAGTTGGTGCATCTCCAATCATTCTGTTCTCAAGGTCGTTGCTCAGATCTATGTCTGTACCTTTGGGTGTACAGATATTTGTAATTAAGAGAGAGAAGAGCAAAGGAAATGTGCATGGCCAGAGGAGGTAGGATTTTCTTAAATTCTCCTGCATTTGGTTGGATATAGTAAAAATTACCAAAGCTCAGGTGACTGTGAGTTATTTCACAGGAAGAGAAGTGATTTCAGTTCCACCTAAGTCAGGTCTTTAGAGACTCGACCAACGCTTTTCACACTCTCAAGCATTTGATGGGGACAGAAAGGATTTTCCCAACCCCTCCTGCAGTGGGATGTGGTTTTTTCTGCAGGCTGGCTCAGGTGCCTGACTCTGTGCCTTAATCAGCTTTTCTCTCCTGCAGCGACGACGTTGGCTGCGGATTTTGGTGACCATCCTTCGAGGAGCCCTGGGCTGCTCAGAGAGGTCCAGCAGGGCAAGCAGGCAGGAAAGGCTGCTTGGAGCTGCCAGGGGTCAGGGGCAGGCTCCGTGTGAAAATCCACCTTTGGTTCACTGAGATGTTTCTGTCTGATCCCCCCCCTCACATCTCCACAGCAGCCTCAGGATTTTTAATAGAAATATTTGAAAATGTTGTTCTTGTTCAGACCAAGAACTGAAGAGAAGAAAGAAAACCTAAATCCTGATTAAAATATTCCAAATTCTCCTTGCCTACAATATGTGTAGGACCTGTATAATCTTCTATTTCAACTGAATTTACCCTTTTTGCCAATGCAAAACCTGCCTGAAGAGGTCCAAGGCACATTTGTAGTTCACTGTCAGAAACCAGCACAGTTTCCAGTGAAACAAAGAGAATATTGTGTAAATATATCCTTTTAATTTGAAATGATTTTAAAAATAATCCTAAAAGATTCTGTACTTTCTGCAAGCTTGATTGCATATTTTAATTGCACCACTATCATTAAACACATCTGCTTGGAATAATTCTATTTTTTTTTTAATTAAATCCAAATTCTCCGTGTCAGATGAGAATTCTGATGTCACATTTACAATTCATTAGAGTCATAATTAAAATGTGCAACCAGACTGGAGAGAATATTTAATTTAAGAAGGCATTTTGTTGCATTGCTTCTGTAACAAGCTAGTCCGAGTTTCTACAAAAAAAAAGTAGATTTAACAACTACAAAAGGTTGTTGGGACAGGAGGATTTAATTCCTTTACTAACAAGTCCATGGATGTAAGAATGATACATAAATAATTTGAAAAATCCATATGGTGTGAATGATTCTATCTCAGTCTCACAAGTCCTTTGAACGACATCACAATGCAGAAAGAATAAATCAGCGAGGTTTAATCAGAACTGCAGAAACGTTAATGAATTCTTATCTGGGTTTGATGTCCTGATTAATTCAGGCCATGAGACAGCACAGAAGCCACAGATAACCTGTGCATATCTGGTGACTTTTTATCCTAAACCAAGTATTCTACCCAAGTATTTCTGATATAAAAGGAAGAATAAACACATAACAACAACCAATGCAAAGGGAAATGGTTGGGATCAATGGTGGCTTGATCAGGGGATTAACAAAATTAGCAACAATCAAACCTTACCCTCCCCTCTGATGAGATTTAAAGAGCAAAATTTGGCCTTTCTAAAAATTTTTTTAAGCCGTGAAATTGAAATTATAACGGCAAAGACAAAACAGCACTTGAAGCAAATTCTTTTGCTATATCCCATAAAAATCCAGTGGAATACTTCCTCCAAAAGAATACTTGTGCTGGGCAGGGTGGTGGGGAGTGCAGGTCCTGCACAGGAGCAGTTCTGTCCCTACAGAAAACGTCCACGGCGGAAATCCAATACCCTGAAGCTGCAGAGTGAATTTTTAACCTCTCAGCCAGGACAGGAGCGATGAGGAACAGAGAACAGGAATATTTTGGGGATTCCTTTGGTCCTGCAGCCCTGATCCCATGAACCCCAAGGTGGAAGTGCTTCAGGGAGCTCCTGGAGGTCAGCAGAGCTTTCTCCTGGGGGTTCTCCACGGCTGAGTCACGCCTGGCACAGCTCTGTTATCAGAGAATTGTGTTTTTCTCTGATCATTTTCCTTGGAAACACCCTTGAAAAGCAGTTCAGATGATAAATAAATCTTGTTTCCTCCTGAATTCCAGGCGGTCACCCTTGAGAGTTATTCTCTGGGTCCACACAAGTAATAATTTGTATGAACCAAACAATAATGTCTGGAGTAAATGTTTAAAGCTTTCTGCTCATGTGTCGAGCTCTCAAGCCAAACACTGATTTTTTGCTTTCCAGAGTGTGAAGGTGCTCCTGGCTCTGTGTCCAGAGAGTTTGGTGCTGTTTTTTGGATGCATTGCTGCACTTTCCTCTTAGTGCTGATCCCCAAAATTCCACCGAAATGAGTGTACAAACAATGGTTAATGAAAAGAGATGAGGGAGGGCTACACACAGCAGTAAAATTCAGTACTTCAGGAACTGTGAGTGCAGCAAAAAACTTTACAAAGGCAACAAAAATAAGAATAATTGTCTTTTGTTTGAGTGGAAGAAAAGCTGGAGAAAACCTGCTCTTTCACAACTGGATGATGAAGGAGATGTTCTTATAGGTTTAAATACTACCAAGATACGAAAAGCGATTTTCTCCAGGGAAATTGTCTGGATTCCAACATGTGACTTTTTCATTGATGCCATTAAATATTGTCTCTAATAACATCCACGCTATTGAAATTTTATGCTTTGTCTACATGGTCTGTGAGTGACTAATTAAGAAGTTAATATATATGATAATTCTATTTTCTTCAGATATCTTTCTATACATTTGAATTAAGAGTTAAGTCATTTTCAACAGAAAGGATGTATATTGAAAAGGGGTTTTAGTAATGAGCTCATTCCATTGGAAACCAAGGTTTGAACAGAAATTCTTCCTTTTCAAACGCAACTCATAATTCAGCAAGTTTGTAAGTTCTGTTTCATTCTTTTATTAATAGAATCTCTAAGTGATAAAGTCATAAAATGATTATATTAAAACCTTTTACTGGAGAGAAAGGAATGAAATCCACTCTCTAAAACAAAGTTCCTGTGTGTGGTTTCTCTGGTGGAACATTGTATTTGACTCCACTGAGATAGAAACTCTCCAGCCCATTTTTTCCTCAAATATTGTGCTTTTTAAATCTTTTATCTCTCAGTTCCAGCTACAAGTTATCAATTCCTTCTAGGCTCAGTTACATTTCTTATATATAATTCTTTTTCTTTTCCCGAGACAGGTGATGCCTCAGAACTTTCTCTTGGCAGAAACTTAGTTGGGTTTTGTTTGTTTGGATTTTTTATAATTTCAGCTTGGAGTTAAAACCATAAATTCGGGGTTTTTTAATAAAATAGATGTGTGAAAACTTTGAGTTTTATTCTGTTCCAGTCTATCTTTGGGCCTCTTTGAGCCACTGTTTGTACCCTGTGCCACCAATAATTGCAGTCCCAGTGAATGTTTCACTGCTGTGCTGCAGAAATACAGCAAAAAACCTGATACTCCCTGCACTTATTAGATGAATTTCCTCTCTCATTTGTCACTGGCACCTCATAAATATTTAGTTCTGTTTCTGTATCAGCTGATAATTTAAAATAAATCAGAATCACAAGCTTTACCTGTGTATCAACTTATGCAGCAGCGCTTAGAGGAGAAAATAATCATCTATTTGATGTGATTG
Source organism: Promerops cafer (assembly GCA_013398275.1). Classification (NCBI taxonomy): domain Eukaryota; kingdom Metazoa; phylum Chordata; class Aves; order Passeriformes; family Nectariniidae; genus Promerops; species Promerops cafer. The sequence continues at coordinate 689,107 of VZSE01006255.1, forward strand.
AAATAATCACTTTAAGTGAGGCTTTAGGGTCATGTCTAATGGGAATTAACCCCAAGAGGTCAGTGGGGTGGAGATAACTCAGGCCAATAATCCAGAAAAGCTCAAAGAGGCTGCTCTGGTTTGGTTTTCCTGGGGGGAGTCCAGGGCTCTCCTCGCTGAGGATGTGCCAGTGACACTTGGATTTTCCCATGCTGTTTGCAGAGCTCTCCACTCTGAGTAGAGAAAATAACCCCAAACTCCAAAAGGAGAGAAAATCTCAAGGAAATTTTATTAAATGTTGCTACATTTGTCACGGTAATAATCAGATAAAAACCATCCTTCGTATGAAAGTGACACTGCACATGAAACTCCTTTGATAAGTAGGGTGATAATTAAGTTTTCTCAGTTATCTGTCAGGATTTGTGCAGAGGTGTAACAAAAATTCTGCAGACTTTGGTTAATCCATGTCTTTATCACTAGTGAAGCAGGAATATTTTCTTTATGTTTTTTTCAGTCATTTCCAGCTTTTTTTCTTCAATGACTGTGCAGAAACATGGAATAACTTCAGGAACTCCTCCTGGTTTACTCTGAAGTTAATTCAGATTTTTTAAAAATAACTAAACTTTGTCTTTTAAAATCTACACCTGTTTAAAGTGCATTTCTAATCATAAAAGTGATTTTTTAAAAGTAGATTACCCTTATTTGTACTAATATTCTCAGAAATTACTGCACCTGTACTCATGTCTAATTGAGTTAATTGTACCAGAATGGTCTTTTGAAGTTTAAATGTATTTTCCTCTTCTTGAAACTAAGATTAAGTTGCAGTGACCCAGATGGTTAAAATTTTTCTTTTCATGGGTTTTAAACACTGAATTATAAATAGTATTCTTCTAGGACAGGAGAAAAAATTCTTACTAGGTCTAAATATGATTGAATAAATTACCTGACATTTTCAGCTGGGATTTTTTTCATTGTAAAGTCATTATATTTCTCTGATGAGGTCCCTGGGCTGACAGTGAGATTTTCATAAAGACTCACCAGCATCCTTGCAACAAATTTTGGGGACCACAGAGCTCTGGTTTCACAAACCTTTCCAAGAGAGTCACAGATTGAAAATGGATGAAAACTTTTTTGGATCCTTCCTGAACGCACTGCTAGAATGGTAGATTTGAAAAGTACAATTTTGCTTCTTCTGGGAGCTTTTTTTTTTAAATATAATTTTGAATTATAACACTGTAAATAAAAATGCAAATTATATTTATTATTGATAAACCATTGGGTGTCCAAACGAGTGAAAGGAAAAATGAGTGGTTTTGGATAAAGATGGACATCCTGGGAAAGGGTGAAACTTCCAGCAGGTCCTTCAAGAGAAAATGTAACTTTGCTTTATTTGGATGGGGTTGATCAGCTGCATTTTTCAAGCCCGTGGTATTTACATGAGACATGAAGTTTATTAGCACAAATGAAAAAATCAGGTTATTTGAGAGTTCTGAGGCAAAGCAATGCCCCAGTTATTGTCAAACCACTGGTGCCACAGGGTTCTCATCAGGCACCACCTCCTGTCCTGCCATGGTGGCAGAATTGGTCATTTATTGATCATCTGATGCTGGGGAGATGCTGATTAATTCCCAGGAGGGTGGCAGAGGGATCCCCACAGGAATCTGCTGGAACATCCAGTAGATCACCAGCAGCAAGGTGGAAAAAAATTAAAAAATTAAGATGCTGAATTGGTATTCAGAGAAGGAATTTATAGTTTTAGTGCTCTAAACACAGCCACGTTTTTAAACTGCATCGGGATGTAAAGAAAGTTGTCGATTCTGAGTAAAGTGGTTTCAAATAATAATAAACCAATACATAAATGCATAAATAAAAACACCATAAATAAATATATAAATAACCAATTTGATGAAATCCTCGTGCTGTGAAGGCAGGAGATCTGTTGAACACTAAAACCTTCTCAGGGCACTGACAGGATGAGCCTTTCTGGGCTCTCGTGTCCTTGATGTGATGCAAATCCAGCCCAGAGCCAGCTGATTCCAAGAAGGGGCTGTTAAAGGACCAGGAAAAATTCATTTTGCAGAGCGCAGAGCCCGGGGTTCATTTCCTTCTGCTTTGGCTGGAAAATGAGCTGGAAAGCTGCAGAACAAACCAATTTCAGTGTCTGGGTCCCCAGCTCCAGCTTTGACTGAGCTCTGGGCACATGGGGACTCTCATTTACCCCGGCGTTAAGCAGAAGGGAGTGTGAAATCTCAGATATCTGCTAGATTTGGGTGTTGTGAGATAAATTATCTATTCCTTCTCCAGGGCTCGGGTATCGACTCCCAAATACGCACACGTGATATTATCTATATTTATATATATTAATATATGGTTTCTAAAGGATGTGCCATAAAGCAGAGTTGTTCCCACTCTTTCCATATTAATTTATGTAGAAGTTCCAGCAGATTTTTAAGAGCAAATTATGAAAGGCCCTGCATGGAAAATGTGGATTTCCAAACTATGCAGTCCTTTCTTTGGTGGAATTCAATGGTATTAATTTATATTATATTCATATTAATTCTAAAATTACATCTGAAACATTTATCNCTAAAATTACATCTGAAACATTTATCAGTGTTCATTTATCAGTGTCCTTCCTGTTGGTGGGTGTTTGGTTTGGGGTTTTGAAGTTACTAATTTCAGTGTTAAAATTATTTACTATTAAAATTATTTGCTATTAAAATGACTGTTTTAAATTGACAGAAGCATGTAGCTTTTCATTAAATTTTTAATTACATAGAAAAATTTATTTTAAAACCCTGTAATTTCAGGAATTTCTTCAGAGGAAAACAGATGGACTTAATATTTTAATTTGCAACAAAAAATACTAATTCAGCTCTCCAACTACCAGCTATTAAGGTTATTCAGTTGACTTTAATTATTTTTCTTAATTTAAACACATTGAAAATACATTAAGTGTGAAATCTAAGGCATAATGGCATATGTTCATAAGGTTTTACAAATTCAATCTGGTTTTACATTCTTGAAATGCAGATCACTGAATTAACCCTATTTTTTTTCTTCACTGGACTCCCATTTAAGAAGCTTCTGGAGATCATGTGCCAGAATTTCAAAAATTTTAATAAAAAGTGGATTTAAGACAAAATGGGGTTGAGTGGCCATGGTGGTTGAAGGTTGGATTTGATGATTTTGGAGGTTTTTTCCCTGCCTTGGTGATTCTCTGATTTTTTCTGGGTTGGTGAACAAAGAGGGGGAAATTGGAACTTGTTGATTTTGTGGCAATTTTCCTCAGTCCACAATATGAATAACCACATCCACTGAAAGGTAAGAATCAAGAAACATTTATTGCTGTGATTCCTTAAATTCTTGGATTTACACAATTCACATTGCTGTAATTCCCTAAATTGTGTAATTTACACAATTCACATTGCTGCAATTCCTTAAATTCTGGGATTTACACAATTCACATTGCTGTAATTCCCTAAATTCTGGGATTTGCACAATTCACATTGCTGTAATTCCCTAAATTGTGTAATTTACACAATTTACATTGCTGTAATTCCTTAAAATCATCCCCAGGCAACAGACTGCACAAGTAACCTGCTATAAAAAACCCCAATTGATTAATGAGTTAAACTGCACCTGCCCTTTTAAAACCAATATTCACCTCCTGAATCACCTTTAAAAGCTCAGCTTAGATGGTTTAGTTTGGAGCTAAAGCCAATCTTTAGACCTGAGTGCCTTAAAATCAAGAGTTTAAAGGAATATTTAACAGAGGTGCCTGTGCTTGGGGTCTTCAGTGTTCCTGGATTGCTTTAGAATTTGAATTATCTGAATTCACATCAACTGCAGCACCTTGGACAGTTCCTAAAATGCAGGAGGGAAAAGCATCGCTTTAGCCTTTTCCTGGAATGTCTTTCACCTAAAAAAAGATCTTTAAATGCTATTTTAGAAATGCTCTTTTGCAGTATTTTGCAAATTTAAGGCAAGTGAAACAGCAGCCACATATCTGGGAGGAGAAAGGGTATGAAGGAATTAAGGATCTGTGTGGAATAATGTTAAAAAATACAGAAACATTAAATTCTCACACTGCTCTGAGTAGAAAGGGAATAGAAATAACTTTCCCTTCTCTTCTTCTGGGCACTTTGAGTCACATCTGTAATGCTTCTCCTCTGGTATAACCATATGAAGGATGTATTTTCCCAAATGCTGGTTTTTGTTAGGCAATCCCTTCTGCCCTCGCTCAGCTCTGCCCGGTTCAGGTCCTGCAGGGACTGCTCTGCTCAGGGTGGGTTTTTCACAGCAGTGCTGGAGGAAATGCTGGTGCACTGATCCCGGGGAGGTGCCCCAAAATGCAGAGTCTGCTGCAGTGGGAATGGATGCCCACAGGCCACAGGCTTGCTCCTGCCTGATTTATGTGGAAATACGGGCTGGGTGTTCAAATGCCTGGGGGAAAAGACCTAACAGCTCTTTTACACACACGGCTCTTACATAACTCACCCCATTGCTGGCCCAGGAAATGCAAATTGGCACCACACTACAGAGCTCCCTGGGTTTAATTTCAGCTTTAATTACTGGGGGGAATGGTGCACACACTGACATGGCCTGTGGAAGTCACAATAACTGATCTTTCCTTTCCTTTCCTTTCCTTTCCTTTCCTTTCCTTTCCTTTCCTTTCCTTTCCTTTCCTTTCCTTTCCTTTCCTTTCCTTTCCTTTCCTTGAAATTTCCTTTCCTTGAAATTTCCTTTCCTTGAAATTTCCTTTCCTTGCATTTTCTTTTCCTTTCCTTGAATTT
>VZSE01006255.1:693974-713676 GCA_013398275.1 Promerops cafer
TTTCCTTTAAATTTCCTTGAAATTTCCTTTCCTTGAAATTTCTTTTTTTCCATTTTCCAATTGTCAGCCCAAATGCACTGACTGAAGAAAAGGTTTTGGCTTTTTAAAACCACATATTCTCATTAAAGTCATCACATGAACCCTGAGCCAAGATTTGCCTTTGTCCTGATGCTCATAAAAACTTTTTGGGCTTGCAATGGACACCAGGCAATGTGAAGTACAAAGCAATATAATTTTAGTTAATTTTTTTGCATAAATGAAGCCATCACACACACTAATATGTGTGTGTGTATATATATTTATATATTTATATATATATATATATATACATACAGTAAAATGCTCTGGTTCTAAAGGAGGGGAAGCAGAAAATCCACATCACAGGGAACATTTACTGGTGGTTTTATATAGATTTAATACCAGCTCTGTGTTTTTGCTTTGAAACAGGAGCTACAAAACTGTCTCTCAAGTCAAGAAAAAGGAATTTTTTGCTAACATTTATTTTTGTATTTAATTGTTGGGCTTTGTCCTGACCTTTCTCACACAGCCTCCATTTGATTTCCTTCTCCACAGAGCCCCCCCACAATGTTTTTATTAATATTAAACCAGACTTTGGGGCACTCAGCCTCAGAAAAATGTTCTGATTATCACCACAGAGATTAACCTGTTGTTTATCCACCCTTTCCACACTATTTGCAGTTTTTTTTAATATTAGGTTCAATTTATATTTTACATTTCTTTCTTCATTTCCCAAGCCTATGGTTTTATGAACACCAGAAAGTCAGAAACCAGATATTTATGCTTTGAAAGTAATTTTCTGCCTTTTCCCCACACCTCCTCTCTATTTAAATTTTCATTTAGATACTGTTAAATCCATGAAATAAAAAATTTCTTCTAAAAACACTTAAAGTTAGTGGTAGCTGGCAGTAAATGTAGACACTTCTCACAAAACCACAAAACTTTCAACAAATTTCTCATTTCCCTCTCACCAGGTCAGAGTTAAGAAACGTTTTCTACTGGAAGAAAATTTCAAAAAGAGCACAAATGCTTTTTTGGGGGGCTTTTGTCTCCTTTTTTCTAGAATATTTTAATTGAGAGTTTATCTGGAGGACAAGTACATCTTTAATTATGCAGTTTTACCCCTAAAACCCAACTGGGGCAGATTCATGAACCAATTTCATCCAGTGCCCCATGGCTCCTCTTAGATCTAGTCAATAATTACATTTTTTACCCACCACGTGAGCCATAAGGAAGCAGATGGATTTGAGCTGGGGACCTACCTGTGGTTAATTTAGAGTTTTTTGCTTTTAGTCTCAATGGATTAATCAGGGGGAGCTATTTGCTCCTTGTGTAAACTCCCAGCACATCTTTCAGAGGCAGCAGATATTTGGTCACTGCAAATTCCCACTTCCAAGTTTGGGGACGAGCTGCTTCAAATTAAGGGAGGATTTGAAACAGCTGGATTTGAAACAGTTGGATCTGAAACAGTTGGCAATCATCAGTATTTTATATGACTTTTGGATTTGGAGCCATTTGTTGCCTCTTTAATTGATTTTTATTACAATTGTTTTCTCAATTGGCATTGTAGGCAGAGGCAGCAACACGGGGAAAATGAGTTTAGGTGTGGTTGTCATATTTTAGTGTAATTTTTGACAAGGTAGAAATCCTTTGGGTACCTCAGGACAGAGGGGGGCCATGCCCAGAGGTGTGGTGCCAACTTCAGTCATCATTTTCGGAAAAACTGAAATCTGAGATTGGGAGCTGGTTCTTTCCTCTTGCCCAGGAATTTCTGTTCTTCCAGAGGAAATAAATCAGCATTTCTCAGAAGTGATAGGGCTGTTGCATAAACACAGAGAGCAACGTGCAAATCCTGCACTAAGGGGGAGAAAGAAGGAAAATAAAGTTTGTAGCAAAAAAGGTTTTTAGTTAAATGAGCTTGAGCAGGGGGGTTGGACAAGAGGAAATCCAGAGGTGCCTTCCCATCTCACCCATCCTGGGGCTGTATGAAATCGTGGGGTTTGAACCATTCTGTGATTTATTTTTTCCTCAGAAATGAAAACAGTCTGTGATTCCTGTTTTTGGAGTTTGCAGCAGTTCTACCCATGATGGAAAATTCTGGAAATCAAAACAGTGAAAAAGCCAAAGCAGTGTGATCTCAGGATTACGAGGTAGGATTTGTTTAAGAGTGGTCACACCTGGTTTTTCTCACTTTCCCTTGGACTGATGACTTCATTTGAGATGAGTGTAATCTGGATTACAGCAAAGAAGGCTCCAAATGATAAATAATACTGTTTGTACCCCCTCACAACTGAATAATTTACAGTAAAAAAGAGCTTTTGTGGCTCCTAGTAACATTCTTACCGAATAATTATCTATTGAATTTCAAGGGATAATGCAGCAAGTGAGAACATCTGAAAGGTGAAGTTTGAGTTTCTCAGAAATCATCGATTTTACCACAAATTGTACCTTTTGTAAATGCAACAAAACAAAGAAGTGAAAGTAAAAAAAGAATAAAACAAGAACAATTTTTTGAGATGCAGGAGGAAAAAGAGCACATCAATACACAATTATACATTATACGCAATTCCAATTATTTTAGAACTGTCACTAGCAGAGGAGTTTTCTTTTCAGAACTGAGCTAGTTTAATTAAAATTAAAAAAAAAAAAAAATATTGTGGTTCAAAAAGACTTCAGTTCCAGAATAGCAGTTAAGTATGAGCATGGTAGGATGTCCTTTCTGACACCCTGAATTCTCTTTAATTGCTTTTAGTCTGGGTGAAACAGAAAGGAAAGGCAATAAAGGGACCAATCTTTTCCTGTAAGCCTGACACACAATGATTTGCAATCTCCATTCCCCACTGCACTCTGGAATGCTCAAGCTTTGTTTGTTTGAATTTAGTATTTATGATTATAAATTATCTACTCATAACCAAAGTCATTTGCATAAGAAAATTATCTTCCATCAAGTAGGATTTTACTGCTTGTGTTTTAATACTGTAACAGCCTGTTAGTATGGAGATAATTAAGGGGATGCTGTAAACTCTAATTTAATCTGAAAGTTACCCTAAAAAAAGGAGAAAAAAAGCTAAATATTCTCATAAACTAAAGGGGGACACATTTTAGCAAATTTAAAACTCAAAAAGCTAAAATAAACAAAAATCACTAAGCCAGGTACTGCATCACCAACAACAGGAAAATATAGGATCACGGAATTGTAATGGTTGGAAAAGACCTGAGTCCATTTCCTGGTGTTTTTGTTGATGGTGCCTCTCCACATGCACCACATGGGGCAATGGGATTAACCAAATTCTGTGTCCTTTACACGTTATTGATTGTCAAGGTGCCTCAAGCTATTGTCCTCCATCAAGTCCTAATCCCTCCATTTTTTTTCCCACTGGACGGCCAGCTGAGAGTGGGAATTTCACTTTATAAAAGCTGGAAAATGTTTATTTTTTAACTCAGTATATTTTTTAAGCCTTCACCAAAACTCTGTTGAGATAACACAGCTCACTAGCTGTAGGTAAAAAAAAAAACAAAAAAACAAAAACAAACTACCTTATAGCTTTTTCTCCTCCTGTTTATTTTTGTCTTGCAGGAAGGGGGAATATTTTAAACTTATTGCTGTGGTATCTGTCTGGAAAGAAACTGATCTTGGAGCTTTGCCCCTCCCAACCTCTCTTGGAATCCTTACACAAATCCCAGCCCGTGGTGCCCATCACAGTGAATTCAGGGTGGGTGAGCCTGGCTCTGCCAGCACCAGGCATTTCAAGGAGATGTAGGAAAGAAAGGCTGAGGATCCACTTTTGGGCACCAAGAGTCACTGTGCAATTGTTTGCTGGAAATGAAAGAATCCTGGAATGGTTTGGGGTGGAAGGGACCTTAAATCCCATCCAGTGCCAGCCCTGCCATGGCAGGGACACCTTCCACTGTCCCAGGCTGCTCCAACCCCAGTGTCCAGCCTGGCCTTGGGCACTGCCAGGGATCCAGGGGCAGCCACAGCTGCTCTGGGAATTCCATTCCAGGGCCTGCCCACCCTCACAGCCAGGAATTCCTTCCCAAAATCCCATTAAACCTTCCCTAGTTCAGCTGAAGACCATTCCCCCTTTTCCTGTCGCTCCATCCCTTGTCCCACATCCCTCTCCACCCTTGAAAGCCCCTTTGGGTGCCTGTGTTCTCTCATTTTCTTACATTAGCAGTAATTGCTAACATCAGCTCAGCACTAATGCACCCCATCCCTCCAGGGGATTTCTGGAGCTCTCATGATGGGAGCAGCCTTGTCCTGCCCAGCAGCAGGGTGAACAGAGCAGGAAATGTGGGAGCCCTGCAGCAACTCCAGCCTGCACTGCTGTGATGTGTGAGCTGGACAGAACTGGACTGAACACTGAGATTTCAGGTCTGTAAATCAGCTTTTGACTCTAAAACAACTTCCCACCTCTACCCTGTGCTTGCACATGCCTGGCTTGGGTACAGGAGATGGTGCTTCAGTCTCTTCTCAGGGCAGGGGGGTGAGGAGCAGTAAATGAGAAGCTCCTCAGGCTGTGTCAGTGCAGAGATTTTGTAGCTCTCGAAACCAGACGTGGAACTTCATAAAAATAAAGTATTTCCTTCCTTTTCTGTCTTCACAAGCTTCTCCTGGCTTTTCAAAGTGGTCACTGTGAATTTTCAGCCATGGCAGGTAAATACAGTGGGGCCTTGTTCTTCTCAGATCAATAATGTTAATAATAATTAATAACAAGTTAATAATATGCCATAATGCTACAATTTCCAGGAAGTTTTTCCCACTGGCTGAGGTCAGTGTGGACTGCAATGTGTGCAGTGATCCCTGCAGCAAATGCTTCTGCCTCATGGGAGGGGAGAAATAAATGTGAGAAAGAAATGAAAGAAATAAATGGAATAGAAAAGGGTAAATGGAGCGATAATTGAACAGGAATTTATGCCAGAACAATCATATTTTGTGGTCAATACACTTGCTTGTAAATAGAAGAATATTCTCCTATTTCATTTATTAGGCCAAAGCAGAGCTGTCTCTCTTTGTGTTGGAGGAGTGAATTATGACCAGGGAGGAAAAGTGGTGTGGAATAAAGCAAAGCAGCTGATATCAAAGAGAGGTGAAATGTTCTCTTCAAGATGTTACAATCTTCCCTCAGCTTTATTCTGCCTGTGTAAATGCTTCAGAGGTGCACAGCACTGGCTCAGTGAGGAGGAGTCCTGTGTGATTCTCTGAGCTGCCTTTTTCAGGAGCTGTAAGTGCCTGTCCTGAGATCCCCACCCCATCAGTCCCTGCACTCTGAGGAAAACCCAGCTTAACATTCTCATTTGTGTCTCCAGGTTTTCTGTAAGTAGGAGTAACTTACCTCAAAAATGGTATCAGAACCAGGTAATGATTTTGCTGGAGGTTGCACAGATGGATATTGATCAAACCAGAAATGTGATATCGCTGATCCATCCACACCTCAGGTGTTTGGGCTTTTTAACACTGACTAAATTTCCTGGAAATGCTCCTCAGTAATCAGAGAAAACCACAGAAGTGTCTTTTTCTGGCTTGTTTGCTTGGTTGGTTTGTAGTTTTCTTTTAGTTCATTTTTTTTTAATGTCTGTTTCTAACTTAAAATGTGATTACTTATGAATGAATGAAGAAATTAGCTGTCTATTTAGCATAAGTATCCTAACAGTTCTATCATAGAATCACAGCGTGGTTTGGGGTAGAACAGACCTTAAAGATCATCCCAGACCCCTGCAGGGACACCTCCCACTAGGCCAGGGTGCTCCAAGCTCCACCTATTTATTTTCCAATCTTTGTATTTTACAAAATATCCATTAAAATTCCAACCTGCTTTAAAAGTTGCTCAGTCAAAGGGATTCAAGATCCGTAAGGAGCTCCTGAAAGTGCCTTCAGGGATGACAGGATTATTTGTGAGTGCTGTGGGGTGGTGGAATTCACTAAAGAAACTTAGACCACCCTTTGGAAACTTCCTAAAAGTTCAAATTTCCCTCTTCACAGCAAAATGTATTTCCCACAGGTTTTGGTTTTACTCACCTGGATACCTGGGAGCAGAGTTTAACCTGGAAAAGTTTTCACTGCTTTATTTGCAAGGAGATTTCCTCACTAGCTGGCCCATCCCAACTTCAAGCACCCTGGGATTCTCTGGGAATGTGGAGTCCCAGGGGATATCAGTGGGATTTTATCACTCACCTGTGACTTCCCTGCCATAAAAATGCACCAGAAACCACTCAGGGGCTCTCATTCCCTGGCTCTGTAAAGGATCTTCATTAAATGCAAAATTAATAAAAAGCCAAACAGAAAAAGCAGCCTCTCAAAGTCCCATGGAAATGCATTTTGTTGATTTTTTTTTTTCCTTGTGTACAATCAATCCCACTTAGCTATCAGAATCTGCCTTTGGATAATGATTCTTTGCTGGTATTTCCTCTTCATTCCAAAGGAGTTCTTTTGAACACATTTTCTAGGATCTGTGAATTTCATCTTTAATTTCCCCTTTCACTAACACTTTGTCTCCCCACTGAGCTGAGCTCTTTCAGCGTGTTACTATCACCATAAAACCTGTGTTGCTATCACCATAAAACCCATTACTATCACCATAAAACCTGTTACTATCACCATAAAACCTGTGTTGCTATCACCATAAAACCTGTGCTGCTATCACCATAAAACCTGTTACTATCACCATAAAACCTGTTACTATCACCATAAAACCCGTTACTATCACCATAAAACCTGTGTTACTATCACCATAAAACCTGTGTTGCTATCACCATTTCCCAGCCCCAAACCACAGCTCCCAGCCACCCTTCTCCTCCCCACTCACATTCTCCTGCTCAGAGGTCACTGCCCCGACCTTGCCATTATTTTATGATGGATGCATTTTCTGGGACTCTGTCATTTGATCATTGATCACTTTCCCCCTCTCTTTACAATAGATGTGCCAATACTAATTAATCTTGAACCACTTGTTATTTTGTGACCTTTAAAAAGGCCACGTCTCATGATTTATTTGCTTCTGCTGGGTGCATTCAGAGATTGTTTTGCTGTGGGAGAATCAGGGGCTTTCTGTGATTTTTTAACTCATTTCCTCTGCTCCAAATGAACCCCCAGCAAGCCCATATTGACATTCTCACTCTGCTGGAGACTGGTAAATGTAATCTGGAGAACTGTTCTGTTTGATTTCCTAATTTTAATTGCTCGAGGCGATTCCTCCAGCACTTAAATTAATTATAGAGAAAGAGGCTTGCAGGCACTGCAGAGGGAAGGTGGTCCTGCTGTGGGGAGCAGCAGGATGGAGCAGGGATGGGGTGGGAGGAGGCAGGTGTCAGATGCTGGGGATGGGGAGGTGGAAGAGAAGAAGCAGAAAAGGAGGAGCTTGTGGAGATCTTCATGTGGAGAGGCAGAGCTCTGTTAATAAAAGGTAAGAACCTGCTGAGTTTTTTTTTTTTCCTCATTTTTTTCTCTATCTAGTTAAATAATTTATTGCTTTTTCTCATTCTTTTAAAATTGACAATTTAATAGTTTTATAATATTTCTCCTTGGGTTTTTTTTTGGGTTTTTTTTGTTTTTTTTTAATAGATGAAGTAATTGTAATATTTCAAAACTAAGTTGTACTTTTTAGGTCATTTTTGAAGAAAAGGACCATTATCTCCTCTCCTGGGTAAGTACAGCTATTCATGATTTTATGTTAATCTTTTTCTCTAGATTGTAATAATCATGTTCTTTTTCTACATAATTCAAATAGACTTCACTGGAGAGGTCTTTGCCTGGAGGAGCTGGAGAGGGCAAATATTAATATAAATTTTACTATTGGCAACTATTGCTATTTGACCCTCTCATAAGTTCTTGTCTGTCCCTTCTGTGGGATCTGGAGTCCATATTTTTGACTGACTTGCAGAAAATTAAAGTTAAATATCAGCCCACCAGAGTATGGCTTTGAAAGTCAGGGTTTTCATTCCTTGCAGACCTCATATACTCATCTCAGTGTATGACATCTTGCTTTGAGGAACACTTTTACAATTTATTTATGTAAAATGCTGGAATCAAATCTATTTTTACATAGTAAGAGAAGTACCACGGGCCACAGTTTGAAGTTGTGTCTCAAAAGAGAAATTATAAATGAAAATGAAATCACTTATGTGTGAACATTGATCAAATCCATACCAGGTGTGCATCTGTTGTATTTGATGAATGCCAAACCTCACGTTGAATTTTTCAATCCCAAACACAAGATTTTGATGTTCCCACAGAAGAAAACTTCTGTAGAGGTTGTTTTACTTGCTGGGATTTAGCCCAGATCAAAGAATTGCAGGTTCAGGCAGTGCCTCAGGGACTGACAGCCAAGAGTCACCTGAGGAAAATGAAATGCACCCAGGCTGAAGAAATCCTTGCTCCTGGTGATGCCCATGAAGGGTCTGTGGGGCTACAGGCACCAAACCAGCCTGAGCTGAGCCAAGAATTCCAGTCATTTAACAGCTCCCTCCAGGCTTCTCCCCAGAAAGGTGAAGATGAAAAATATTGGTTCCTGGTTTGGCATCTCCTGGATGCAAAAGCTGAAAATCCTAAGCGAAGTTTAAAAAGCGTGTACAAAGCCCAGTTTGTAAATAATCATCCTCTTCTAGTGCCCAAGTGGGGAATCTGCAGCTGCTTTTGCTGCCTGGCCAGGTGAGGGTGGACTTCCCCCTCTGTGTGTCCTGTTCATTTTCCTAAGGACCAGGCAAAATTTGCTGAAGGGGGTGAATGAGCCATTGTGGAAAACCTGGAGCTGAGTAGGGGAAGACAGATAAAACTCTGATTGTGCAAAACTCGGTGTCATCAGGTGTTGATGGGCATGAAGGGATCCTGGGGCCTCTGGGCAGGGAGCAGGTGAGTTAAAGCTCAGCTCAAGTGTCCAGCACCAGCTGCTCTGCACTAACAGCTCACCTGCCCATGCCTGCTCCAGACAAGGACCAGGTCATGCAGCCCGACCTAAAGTCTTGACTTTAATTTAAACCAAATTCCCTCACACTCCTTGTGAACTGAGAGCACACCCGGGCACCAAACGGACTAATTGATCAGTGTAATTTAGTGAGACACATAATTGGTCTGTGGGACCAGACCAATTACAGCTTTTACAGCTTTCTGTGAGGAAGAGAAGAGGAAAATATGGAGAAAAGCTCGTGAGGAATGTTTGTCACTGGAAGGAGTTAGGCAGGAGAGGAATGTCAGAACTTTCTTTCTGAGTAAAAAGAGTCTTGCACTTGCTTTCAGATCCTGACTCCAAGAGACAGTTTAGAGCTTTAAGACAAGATTTCCAGGAAAGAAAATTCTAATGGCACAATCCTAGAAAGTGTGGAGGAAGAAGCCCAGAGCGAGGGTGGATTAATTCCAGTTAGGGTAAGTTCTGCCTTTAGTGTTCACATTTTGTTGCACTTGCAAGGACTGGGCAGAATTAACAGCACAGTGCTGAGCAGGAACAGGATAAATCTTTGTACCATAAAAAACCCCAAGAATTCCTTAAAGGAAGGTGACAGGTCACCCCAGACACCCAGATTTACAGACCTGCCATTATTCCCAGGACAAACTGTCACAAGGTGTCCATATCCACCTCTGAAAGAAATGCCACAGACCTTCCCAAAAGCCATAACAGGTGTTTGGAACTTGCAACTGGTTATTTTAATGAGGTAAAAATTAATTGCCCCAAATCTTACACAGTCTGCCAATTCAGGGTGTCCTAACAGGGAAGACCCAAGGTTTTGCTAGTTACTGGAATGAAGTTTGAAAACGTTTTACAACGGAAAAGAAATGGTTATAAATGGGGTGGTTGGCCCTTTCCAGACCTTTCCACAGCTCTGTCATGCCTGGTGCTCATGGATGGACCTTCACTGGAGCTGCAGCTGCTGCTGGGCTCCTGCAAAGGGGAGATCTTGGAACAGAGCAGGAAAAACTCCTCTTTTCTTCCTATCCATTGAAGCTGGAGGCAGTTTTGTGCCACTGCAGTGCGTGGAAAGATCTCCTGAGGTACCCGTGTCACCCAAGGCATGCTTGGATCCCACTCAGGCTGCCACAGGCTTCTCCTAAAGTGATTTGTGGACTCCAAAATCCTGGACAGAGGTGCTCCTCTCTGAGCTGACAGAGGTGTCAAGCAGAGCTCAGTTATGTCCTGGCTCAGCAGGGGCAGCTCAGCTGTGTCACCACCTCTTTGTCATCCCAGGGAATAATGAATTTAAGGCCTCCTCAAGGACAGGAGCCTATCTCTGCTCTGGGTTTCTTTATTCCCAGTTAAAATCCCTCTCCCTCTCTCATTCATCTCTGACAAGTGCAATGTTTAGGGGTCAGAGAGTGATGCACCTCTGCAGGCAGGTGGGATTTCTGATCAATGGTGTCCTTCCAGTGCACCAATCCAATCCATCCTGCCCCGGGGCTTTTCCTGGGTCAGGAATGTGGCACCTGTGCTAATTCATCCTGCATTTTCAGCTCATTTCTTCTTTTGGTGTTCCAGTCTTGTTCATATCACTCCACAGAAAACCCTTGTTCTTTTGGCAATGTGCCCAGGCTCTGGGAAAAAAAAAAAAGAAAAATAAAAAGAAGACAAAATTCTTATATTTGCCAGCCTTTCAATACACAAGTTACAAGAACTTCCAAACTATTGCTGTCATGTTAAAAGCAGAAGAGTTTCCACCTTTCTAAAAACAGACAGCTCTGTGCTCCTATAGAGTTTGACATTTTCTGTGCAACAGATATTGACTCCAACATTCCCTTGACAGAGCACAAAAATTCATTTTGTGAATTGTATTGACAGCCTAAGTAGGCTCTTTCTTCTCCCTTGAATAAGTTTCTCTAACTTATTAACTCAGCCTTGAGGGGTTTGACTATTTACATCCAAAACTGAGATCTGTCTACAGCCCAGCATGTATTTTGATATTCAGGAGACATGGGATGAAAGTTCCCATGAAATCAAACTGCTGTAAAACTTCTCAGAACTCCCCAGTGATCAGGACATGTCCTTGTACAGCATCATCAGCTTTGGGCACACTCTGAAGTGACAATTTCCTCATTTGTCATGATTTTCAATCCCCAGAACAAGCCTGCCTTGTGATGTTAAGGTAAAAAAAAAATGGAGATTTTCGAAATTCACTTCAGGTAATTTTATCTGATGAAAAAGGAACTTCGATTTAATTGAAATAAAACCCATGATTTTGTACCAGAAAACTCACCAATACTGCAAACACCCCCCCACAGCCATGCCTCTAATTTTGATGACAAACAGAGAAAACAAGTCTCTGGGATTATTATCTAATGAATCATAATTTGATTAAAAATTCTTCTGCATCCTGCCTTTAACAGCACACCTGGAATGTATCAGCTCTCCCAAGATGACAAGATTTCCAAAGAATGAAACCTCAGGTTTCATAAGTGATGAGCCAGATTTCAGAGGACTCTGTCTCAGCTCATTTGGATCTCATACTCTAAAGAGACCAAGATAAGTTGATTTTTTTGGGTTTTTTTGGGGGTTGGGGGGGTTTAGAGGTTTTTTTGCTTATGGAACCATCCATATGTGCCTGGATAAATGAAGATGAAAATTGGCTGCCTTTTCAAAGGCTAATTCAAGAAACTTCCAAAGTCTTCTGTTCTTTCTACTGATCCATCAACATTTTCATAAACCAACTGTTTTCTTTTCAAGCTGTGGTAGGTTCAGTCAAATTGGATAAATCTGTTCAGATTCTTTTTAATTGGGAGAAAGGGAGGGAACAGCCACTCTTCCTTAAAATCCCTTTGGTGAAGTGCAGCTATGGCAGCCAGGGAAGCTCATTAAACCCCATCCAGAGTTTTCCAGACTTAGGCCAAGTGTTTGTCTTCCAGCCTGCTGCTTCCTGTGAAAATTCCTGCTTTTTCACTGAATTCTGCTGTGCAGTAGAAATGGAGATTTTGGTGTATCCCTATCCCCTGAGCAGGACTCTGAGTTTGTGCTGCGGGTTCCACGTTAGGGGAGCCTGGAGTGGTTTTTTGGGATGAGCTCTTCTCTCCTTCACTTCTCCTCTCTGGTTTTCCCTCCGTCTCAGGCTTTGTGCAGCAGGGACTTGGAGCTGCCTGAAGTGGAAATCTTGTGCTCAGCCCTGCAAAGAGCACTGAAGAGCAGGGTGCTCCAGTGAGTGCTGGAGTCAGTGACTTCCCCACTGACTGAGCTTCCCGAGCTTCTCCCCAGGGCTCAGCCCCTTCTGCTCCACTGAGGCTCATCCATCAGGAGCAGCTGGGCTCTTCCAGAGCTGGACAGTGAGAAGCTGCTGAGCTGAAAATTCCGTGCTCCCTCCTCTCCCTGAGGGCAGGAACTGCAGGTAGCTGCTGGAACCCTGTCACTGAGAACTTCAGCTCTCTGTGCTGAAGGGCACTGACCCTCAGGAAAGCACTGCATTTGACTTGAGACCATGGAGAAGCTGCCAAAATTGAGTGATGGCACTGGGATTGTGGGTGTGGAATTTGAATAGAAGTGCGTGATATCACAGGGTGCAAAACTTAAAGAGCTTAAGGTTTTAGAATTTAATACATATATAAGGCAAGATGGAGGTTTTAGGGTGTAGGCCAGTCCTTCTTTTCCACCTCCTTCTCCATGGGTTTGGGTAGTGTTCTGTAATTGGATAGAAAAGCCCACAGTGCGGACAATGAGTTCTTGGTTATTGGGTTGAAAATGGAAATAATTGAGGTGTCACTTCTTAATTGGATAGTTTGTGCTTAAAAGGCCTTGTAGAGGAAGAGATACCTCACCATTTTTCACTTTGTTAGCCAGAACTCACAGCTGGTGAGACTGTAACAGAGATCAGAATTAATAAACATCTGAGTCCCAACATGGAACTGCATCTCTCGTGCGTTTAATCCTGACTCTAACAAGGAAAAAAGATAAAACCACAACAGGTAGCAGTGGAGTGCCCTGAATTTCCTGGCTAGCTTCAAAAATTGCTGCTGGAAATTCCAAACTCTTCTCTCCTCTCTCACCTCGAGGGACTGGGGTTGCTGCTGCCGTATTTCCGAGTAAAATCAGAGTTTGGAGTGAAGTTCACACATTCCTAAGGCCCAGCATAAAAAATGGATAAAAAGAGTTAAGGCCGTGGGGTGGCTGCTGTGAAATAGTCTGATCCCTGCAGTGTCCTTTGAGGAGAGAAAAGGGAAATCCAAACCAGCAGCAGCAGCCAAGAGATACCTTCTATTCTACAGGATTTACACTGTTAAATACATCCGTGGATCGTGAGAATGAAAAAATACTGACTTTTTTATTTATAACCCCCTCTGATGTAAATACCATCCCACAGACAGGCTCATTCAGACCCAGGATATTCGGAATTGTGGGGGAGTGCAGCGTTTGCTGCACAAGTTCCCAGGAACCCAAACAAGCAGCTGAGCAGCAGTGAGGAAATGAAACCTCCTGTACCAGCTGAAGAGACATCACAGAAGACAGCGCAGAGATGTTCAAACATGCACAAGTGCAGGGCTGAAATCCTGCCACCAGCACCCAGGAAAATCCAAGAATGAATCCACTGGAGCAGACACTCCGGCCCAGAGTGGAGGATCAGCAAATTCTGGGGGTTTACAAACAAATCCTGTGTGGCTGTGGGAGTTCCATCCCAAATATCCCATCCAGGGTCTGCACAAAAACCTTCAAAATAACCCTGTCACAGGACAAGACTGGAAAGATCAAGGTTGGAATTTGCTGCTTTGCCTGTGGAACACAGACAGAAAAACGCCAGGAGAGCATTTCTGTGATCACAGGAAGGTTTTATTTTTTATTTGAAGTTTCCCAGTACCATGTTGCTTAGGAAACATTTGCAGTACAATTAAGGAAGAATAAAATATCTTACAGATTTGCACAATATCCCAGTGCTACAATTGCTTAAAAGGCATCATTAATGTCAAGAACTGAAAATACAGCAGCATTCTAAATTCATTTTAAATTTTAGTGACTTTCATCCAGAATTTAATTTTTTTTTTGGAAAACCAGAGAGCCCGTGCCTGGAAAAGCTCAGTGAAGACTCTATAATATCATTGGAAGATCAAAGACTTAGTTTTTAGTTAAAAAGGTGATCTGTGTGGAAAGCAGTCACAACTTTTACTATAGCAACATTTATTATTTACTGCTAATGTTAACAGTAAATAGAAATAGCAAATAATAATTTTCATGTTGTGAATCCAACTGAAGGAGAAATAATGCACTAGCTGAAGCAAAAGAAAAATGTATATGTTATATTCTCTCAAAGAATGTCAGTCAACCCTTGGATTTCTAGGATGGAATACATGCTAAAGACAAGACAAAGGCAGAGACTGATCAGCAATATGAGAGCAATGGATTAGGAGGATAATTGGATTTTAAATGTCACTAAACCCATTCTGGGCTACTGAACTGGACCTTCAGATACTCTGGATTATGGTGGAAATATATCTACCTCCCATACATCCATCTACACCCATCTGAACCTGTCAAATGAATCCTCCCCAGCTGAAAAGATGAGAAATGCCATCATATTTAAATGACTTCACAGCACTAGAAATAACAACACAAAGATCAACAAAGCTACTTTGTTTAAAAAGAGCAGAAACTCAAAGAACAAAGTTTCCTGCCAGTCCTCCTCCTTCCTTTTCAACTTTATCTAGACAAAAACATTTGGTGACATCAATTTGATCTCCTGGTTTCTGTTAGTTTTATTGTGTAAGTAAAGAAAAGAAAAATTATTTTTATAAGGTATAAATCACATAATTTTCATCCTTTATCCCTAATCACTCAAAAGGACAAATACAAATATAGAAAGCCATGGTTTTAGTCACTTTTCTTTCTTTGATTATTTACCAGGTTTGAGATTCTCTTCTCCATTTTACAATAATTTTCTCCTCTCATCTCTTTGTTCCAGTACTTGGAACAGCTTGAATTTGACAGATCAGATTTGGTGAGTGTTAACAAGCTAAAGTCAGCAAAACATTTTTCCAAATAGTTTCTTACAACTGTAGCACTGTTAGATGGGTTTGGATGATTTTGGCAGCCACTGGAGAAATTAATTTGCAGCAATTCGCAATATTTAAAAATTTCCTAATTCAGGGTTTTGATGGAGCTTCCAGTGCTGCAATTTATTTAAGATAATCAGGCATTGTGGTTTTACTGTGCTGTGAGGATTCTTGCTCATTTCCTTCATAAAGGTCACTTCATTTTTCTTCTCTCCACAGTGCAAAGCCATAAAGGAGAAGAATCCTCATCTCCTCCTGCCTTCAGCTTCACCCTGGTGTGGACATTACATTTATTTGTGTGCTGTGTGGGCTGGGGCACACCAAAGGCACGAGTTCTCCAGTATTTTATCCCTAGTGGTGGCCAATAATTGGTGCCATGGAAATAAATAAAGGAAAAAACCCAGAAGCAAGGTAAGCACCTGTTCTATTCTCTTAGTCCACAGCCACCTCCTGCTCTCAGATTTACAGGGCCTCAGAGCCTTTCCACTTGTGCCACTTCATTTCCTGGGTATTTTGCAAAATATTCTTGGCAATGCTTGGCCAAGGTGAAAAATGTTCTCTTTGAATAGAAGCCTGGCTTGGATGCTTTGTGCACTCCCACCTGGATGTCAGAAAGGTCTGCCTGACCACCACAAGTTCTGGTTCCTTTTGTCACTGCTCACCCTGGCAGAATGCAAGTTTATTAAAACACTGATAACACCATTTTATAGTCCTAGCAAAAAGAGAAATATTTCTGAATTTTAAGGGCAAAGTGAATTTATAAGAAAAAAGCATTCATTTATCATAAGTAAAATAAATGTACCAGGTCATGTGTAAATACATGTTTGATTTATCAAAGCTCTTTGCCTTCTACAAATCCCCAAAGTACAGCTGGAGTGACCCATCTGGTTTGATGTACAAGAAAATCAATTCCAGTGAACAATTTGAGATGCTGGAGAAGGCAAAGTATCAAAGTTTGCAAATCCTGAGTGCAAACAGGGTGTTTGTGCTCTATGACTCCTAATTTTGTCTGAATCTGTTTCTTGTAGAATCCAGGAGAAGCCTAAGATGTCTTCGCCAATCTGCTGATTAAACAAGATTGTTAATACGTGTTAAATTTGGAGTCATCACTGCTGTGTGAAAAGTTAATCTGTTTTAAAAGTTCAGGCAAGTCAGTTCACAAAAAATTTTGCCTCCAGATAATTTGTATCTGGTCATTCATGGCTTCCTTTGGAAAGCAGATGTGCCATGCCAGGGTTGTTTGATATTGCAACCAGTTGAGAGCACGTCCTCCAAAACCTAAGGAACATTTTTTTTCCAGAGTAGACAAGAGCAATTTTTTTTTTAACTAACAGTTCAGATTCAGTTAGGAATCTGAAACAGAATTCCCTGGTGTTTCTGCCACTGGAACAAACAGCAACAGACTTCAGAGTGGATAATGACTTTGACTCTGGCAGATAAAGCAGCTCCTGACAAAAATCCCTGCCCATCCCAGGGGGAGTGTAACCACACAAATGCAAATAGCAAACCATGCAAATGCTGCTTTCTCGGCCCTGAAGGTGATTTATTGCTCTTTTCCATAACAATGACACTTCCTCTCCTTGCTCTGGGAGCTGGTGGTGGAGGCTGTGGGCTCCTTACCCCCGTGTCACTTGCCACGGAGGTTTCTACTGACTCAAGCCAACAAGACACCCCCAGATTTTCTGCATTTTAGCAAAAAAGTGTGCTCTGGAAACCTGCTGAAAATCGAACCCAGAGGATCCTGCAGAAGTCAAAACTTTGCAGGGCATAGAACAGTTTGGAGAGGAAACCCCAAGCAGGGATTCAGGGTCCCTTTAACTTGGCTGTGATCTCTGTATGAAATGCTAATTCCCTCCGGGATGGAACAGGGAGTTAGACACTAAAAAGATGTGTTTTACACTGCACAGATGCAGAAAATTGCTCTGTCCTAATTACCCCTGTGATTTGTTTCATGTGATTTCCCAGTTCTTTTAATTTCCTTCCGAAAAGTACCTTGTGTGTCTATGTTTAACCTTTTCCAGCCAAAATGAAGGTTACTTCAGCCAAAGGAAACATTCAGTAGGATGATTTCTTTTATTTCCTTAAACTTTAGTAGACGACTTAACGTCTGAACAGTTTTTTCTTTTTTTTTTTCTTTAGAAAAGTACTTTTCAAGGACTCACAGCCAGTTGAAAAATACACAAAATATCTCTAAACTCAATTCATTTCACATCTATATGATGGTAGAAAACATAGATATGTCCAAAAACCTTACTGTGTACAGAAGAAGAATGTGGGGAAAACCTTGCTTGGTATTAAAGTTGCTTTGCAATAACCTCATTTGTCAGGTTTTAAATAACTTCTGAGGCTTTTGAGATTAAAAGCTCAAATCTCACTCCCACTCTCCTGAACTTCCTATTGAACACACTGGAAATAGATGGCACATGCAGCATTCTGATAACACCTGACTCAGGCATTGTAAACAGAGATGAACAGTGAATTTTTAGAACAATCAGATGCTTTATCTTTATTTTTTCCTTTCTGCCTCAAGGCATGCTTTTCCATGTTTTACTTAATAGCCAAATTTCAAACCCTGAATTACTGATCTTCCAAATGCTGTACAGAAACTGCTGGCCTTTTGTGAAAATACAAAATGCCAACCTGCAACGAATTCAGTAAAGCCACTGAAGAGATGCAGCAAACAAGAAACTCTGGAGTGTTTCCATTTGGAGAGAAGCACCTTTATCCCAAAATATTTTGCTCTATTGATCAGTTAGGGACTGTGATCAGTACGAGGGATATTTTATCTGATCCTGCCTGAAATCAAAAGGGACTTCCTTCACCTTAAGTAAGACTTTCTTTCCCTTAAGTGTGAAACTTCAGCTGTGCTACAGGAAAATAGCCCAGAGCAGCAGAATGAGGCAAATGCTGTGAAACGCCAGAAAATGTTGGAGCTGATGAACAGTAACAGGGAAGAATCACATTCCTAAAATCAAGGAATGCTTAGAAAAGTAACAGTTTAAACAGAAAAAAAACTATATGGGTCTAGCAAGGAATCTCTCAGGAAGCAAGTGCTAAAAATAGGATGCTACAGAGGAGTAGGAGGAGGTGACTGTAATTATTAAATAAATGTTGAGAAGAAATTCCCAGAAATTGCCCAAACCAGAAATTCTACGAATTTAGAGCTGGGGCTCTGGTAGATTTGGCGCTAAAGAAATTGTTCTCATAATTTTGGAAAACAATCTGAGGAATCTGCTGTATTTGTAGAACACTCCTGAGATAAAAGTCTGGTTCCCCTACCAAGCTCTGTTCTACAATTTATTGTCATGACCAAGGCTGGAAAATCGAGGTCCCTTCCCGGAGCCCTCGCGTTCCCTTACGTGCCACCAGTATCAGTCAAAACCCTGAGTTAAATCTCACCCTTTTCATCTCGGTGCAAACAAATTGATTGAAGGCCTAGAAATTACACAGCCTAATTTACGCACACGAAGCTTCAAAGGAAGGAGCCTCACAACAGAAGACACCTCGGGTTTGCCCAAGGCGTCACCCCTGAATCACCGCGGGTTTTGGGTACGAAAGGTCAAACGTGCGGGTGGAGAACACGCGGCGCCGATCAAGGCAGCAGCTGAAATATTTAGTGCAGGTCCCAGCTACCAGCACAGATCTGACTGGGAGCATCTTCTGCACGACTTGTTCACTCAAGGAGAGGAGCTGCAAACAGCCCCGGGCACAGACGAGGAGTGGTTTGTGAAATGAGCAGGGCAGGAGCTTGGCTCCTTTTAATGCCTTTATTAAAAGACCAGCTCAGAACGGGGCCCCGAGGGGTCGCGCACGCCGCCGCTGCTCCCAGGCCCGGCGCACAGGAGGGGAATTTCAGCTTTGTCACACACACAGCAGAGCTGGGGCTGCCGCCCTCACAGGAGTCCATAAGAAAATGAGGCTTTCGTCGAAGTCTAAGGTCTTTGTTCTAGCTAACTTCCTAGGTTATGGTGAGGTGGTAAAAAAAAAATATTCAGGGATGTTTTAGGAGACAACTACACATTGTTCTTCGTCTAAGGGTGTTTAGATCTTTCAATTTGGTGCTGGCTCGTTGTTTCAGGAGCTTGTTTTGCTGTTCTGTATGAACTGTCTCTTAATTTTCATACAGGCCGACATCACTCTTCCCCCTTTCAAGTCCCGGCCGCCATTTTGAGGTGATTCCTGATGGAAAAAGGGTTATTGACAACATTAACTTATTAACTTTACAATCATTAATAATAAGTAACTTAATTCATNTACAATCATTAATAACAAGTAACTTAATTCATTAACTTTACAACCTAGGTGTTGAGATTTCTTAGTGTTTTATTCCTAACAGTTTGTACCTCTGGGGCTGCTTTGTGCCTCTGGGTTCTTGCAGGCTGAATCCTGCCTTGGGTTAGGGAAGAGACGTTCCTGGAATGGCTTAGTGGATTTTGGAAATACTCCGTGGTGGTCTTATCTCCTTTATTTTTTTGTTAGAGCTGGGGTTAAAGATGAGAGACAATATTTTCTGTTTGGACTTAGACGTTCATTAATTTTTATCTATGTATAGTTTCATGAGCTGTGAGTTTTAGTTAACAGAGCGAAAAATGGCTTTCATTTTTTTTTAAGGTCTTTTTAAAATTAAACTATTTTTTATTAAACTGTTTTAATTTTTTAAATTTAACTATTTTTAATTAAATTAAGAAGTGATACTTAAATTATTTTTATTTTTAATTTAATAACTAAAAACTTGAA
>VZSE01006255.1:713991-789157 GCA_013398275.1 Promerops cafer
AATAACTCTGCTGTAAGGTTATAGTTTTTCTGGTTTTTGCTTGGTCATGGCAGTGGGATAGCTGATCTAGAGTTGTGCTTGTGAAGGGACTGTCTGTTTGGTGGGGATGACACCCATGAAGGTGTGATGAGGACCCTGCTATTGCTGTGCCAACCATCAGCATCGGCCATCTGAAGGAAGCTTGGACCAAGGCCCAGACTGGAGCTGATAACGGAGATGGACCAAAACCACAGCCAAGAAACGCAGGCTCTAAAGAGGCGGACCCAAGGAGGGGCTGTGCAGAACAGTTCCTGGAACATGGAAACTAGTTTATGGAAAAGTTTGAATATGCACAGTGATGTATGAATATGCAACAGGTTGGGGCAATGGAAAAGGTATTTAAAGAATGTCTCCAACCCTAGTAGCTGTGCTTCTTGGCTGAATGCCGAGGCACCCGGCCGTACCAGCCCTTTGCTTTATGTTTGTCTCCTATTGTCTTTATTCTTATTAAACCTCTTATATTTTACCAGAAGTGAACCTCGTTTTTCACACTCTCCATTGTGTTTCAGCCACCGTGGTTTCCTCTCTCGAAGTCTCCTCACAAACCCCTCAGTCTTTGCCTTCCAGTTGCTTTCAAAATGAGGTTGGTCATTTCAGGGCCGGTGACAGCAGGCACCTCTTGTCTGACAGAATTCAGATTAAAAGTGTGGTGGAAATGAAAGGAAATCTATCCTTACCCAGCCTGATCTCCAAAACAAATGCTCCAGAATTCCTTTAATAAGATGATGTTTCCTATGGAGATGTATCATGGTTTCTGGTATTAAAAACTGCTCCTCAGTTTTAATTTTTTTTAAAAGAGGAGAGAAACGTTAGTGCATTTCTTTTACCAGATAATAATCAAATTTTAACCACAATCAAATTTTTTTTTTTTCTATTCTGTCTTAATATAGCACACCAGGTAAAAACCAATGGCTGTGCCTGTCCTTTTCTGTTTTTATCTAGGGTACATCCCTTTCTTTTCTATCCCCGGTTAGAATATTGTACATAAATGAAGTCTTAAATTTGAATCTTAGAAGACATTAGTGTATTTTTTCCTCCAAAGGATTATTAAGGTACTTTTATTAGCTGCCTAATTGGAAAGAGATCCTATTTTTTATGCACTTCTGATAAGTTGTTTTCCCTGGCTGGAACATGTCCCTATCTCTGTATAATGACAGAACAACCAACTGTTGAAAAATAATAATGTGTAAGAAGTAACTGTAAAAAGTAATAATAATTATTATAATTTCCAGCCAAATTGTGAAAGAGCAGGTGGTTCACAGTGCATCTGTGTTTAAATAAGACACTCCATCCTCTAACTGTTAGAATATTAAGATGATTCTGCTCTTTGCCATTTGATTGTGGAGTTAATTTCTGTGGAGTCAGAAATTGAGTATTGGAGCAATGCCTTGCATGGATATTGGCCATAAAAACTTAGAAATGACAATGTGGGAGTGTTTTAAACTTTAACATCTCACATTACTTTCATCACATTCAATAAAATGTTTTATTCTTCAGTGATGTTTCATCAGGATGTGTGACTTCATTATCTCCATGTTCCAGCCACAGCTCGTGAAGGGAATGTTTTAAATCATCCCAGTGATGAGTTTTTCTCATATTTTCCTTATTCCTTTCAGCAGATTTCACAATTGCCACGTCCCAGAGGAAATTCTTGGAAAATAGTCTGGCAAGGAAGAATATCACAACTTTCTCTGGCAAAAATTGTGAGATGTTCATTTAAGTACAGAGAGCCAAAGCAGGTAAGATTAAATATACTGCAAATATTGTGCATCTTACCACTCTCAGAATAAGGCTGATGTTCACATTCTGGATGATAACAAAGGAATTTGGACTTGAATAACCCTTGTGGGCCCCTTCCCACTCAGGATACTCTATGATTTTTATGACACTAAAAAATTCATTTACCAAAGTGAACAAAAGACTGAATCATTTCAGAAGAACTGTGTAATAAAATGGGATTTTATTTTTTTATCATGACAAATCCTTTATTAGAATTCCTCTGTTACATGATAAACTTTTCAAATTCTCAACTACGTCCTTTCATTTTGCACATTTATGAAATGACTTTTCATTTCTAAGTTAAGAAAATTAATAATTTAAAGGTCAAAAGAAGGTATAAAAAGGGTCAAATTGTTGAGGACTCCTTAAAGATTCCCAGGTTTGACTGGAAGTTATCAGCTGGTTAGACAAGAAACAGATTTTGATGGGACAAAACTGAATTGCCAGAAGGTAGAGGTGGGGTTAGAAGACAGAATTACCTTTAAGGAGTGTGTCTAACACATAACTACACAAATGGATGGATTGGGGTCAGCAGAGGAGTGATGTGGCATGACTGGCAACAGGAGTCCATTTAATTGAGATGACAGCTGTCCTCCAGTTGCTATTCCTTGAATAAATTATTCAATTTGATTAGTTTTGCTCAGGCTGCAGGATGAGAGGAAGCTTTATATTAATCCTGAGAATTTATTTATTTGTGCTCCGATGAAGACTCCTCTGTCCCAGCTTCAAATGCTTCCAAGTCAATCTGGACATGTTTATTTACCTGAGAAATCTGCTTTTCTGCTGGGTTTTCAGCTTCCCAAAGAAGTAATTATTGTTTTAGGTCACTCTGCTGTGGCCTGTCTGATATGTTCATGTCTTTGGCTGCTCTCTGCTCAGCTCTGGTTGCTCTTGGTGGTGGTAACAGGAACAGGCACTGTTTAAACTTCCAAGGTTATTTGGGATCTACTGATTTATTAAGTCAGGTTTTAACTGAGTGGGTATTTTTACTTCTTCATCCCTGAGCAAGGTGGGAATGAAATGATGGGAATTTATCAGAGCAGATGAAAATTATTGTTTACCTGCTGGAAAGGTGAAAAGAACCTGGACTGGTACTCAGAATTCTCACAAAAGTCAGTAGGATTTGAACAAACACAGACAGCAGGGAAATGTCCTTGGAGGTTATTTCTGTTTCAGATGAATCCTCCTATTCTGCACTGCCACCTGTGCCATCCCTTGTCTGACAAATTAAAAAGAAGCATCACAGACATTTTAATAAAACCCACAGAGTGCTGCCAATATTTTAAAGGACAAGGAGGTGCCACGGATTATTGAAATTCAGAGTAATGAATAACAACTATGAAATATTTTAGCCTCAGCCTTGTCAAACAGCACAATTCATCCCCTTAAAAACAAATCAATAAATGCAAAACAAAGTAAAAGGATATTTAAGAAAACAATCACCAAGCTGTAATGTGTTTATTGGAGGAAGGATCAAAGAGCAGATAATAAATTTGGACGCTCACCTGTTGTTATGCTACTGAAAAGTTGAGCAAGAATGGACAGAAAGTATCAGGAACAAAACTTTGTTCAGTAGAAACTTTGCTATCAGTTTCCAAAGAGACACCACTAATCCTGACTCCTTTACATAATTCTGTTGGCAGCTTTTATCATATCCCCACGAAGCACGGAGTGATGTTGACTGAAAGGATTCAGGCATGTTTCCATTATTAATTTTGTGCTGGATGTATACGAGCAGTTTAATATCATAGCTTATAAAAAGCCACTTCTAATACAGAGTTTAAACTTGCTTCATTCCCCTGCAACACTGTTAGAATCTGTTTCATGTGTCTTTTATTTGGGGAGATAAAACATTTCGTTTTCAATCAGTGGAATCCTCTCTAAATACACAACTGACATCTGCTGTCAACTGTCATCTGCTTCATAATTAACAATCCAGATGTTAACACAGTTTTATCTAAAGGAAATCAGTTTATTGTTTGATGTTCCAGATGAAAATTATGACTTCTTGACTCCCCTTTCTCATCTTCAGAAGGAAACAAGTTTTCTTCTGACGTGGATGACACAGCTGGTGTGTGCTGGGTGTTTACTGATTTCCTAATTTCCAAAGTTTTGCCCTTTCTTGTCACACTCCTTTTCCAGCTCTTGCTCTGCCTCTTTTTGCCCCAGAATTTCAGCCTCTGCTTGGCTCTCCAGACACCTGCCCTGACCTGGAGGCCTCTCTCAGCAAACCTGATCCTTAGTGAGGCGTTACACCGGAGTTAAATGAGATTCATTTTCAAGGTTTGTGTCTCGCAGTGAGCGACACGTTCTGTGCTGCTGAATCACAGCTGAAAAGCAGAATTTACACTGAACACCAGGAAATGGAGTTAGGAAAGACCTTCAGCTACATCTTGCCTGTTGTTTCACCCTTCAGTATCATCCCTCCTCTGCTCTCCTCCGTGTGTCACCTTTCCCTGTCCCAGGCATTCATTCCAGTATTTCTCTTTCTGGCAGAATCTTGTCTGCTGGTTTCCTTTTGACATTTGTTTTTTTGGAACAAACCACGTTGATTTTGCTGTACTATTTCATCTCTTACTTAAACGTCTGAGAACTGTCAAAATTTGCTGCTTTATGGTGACTTTACCACAAGTTTCCAGCTTCCCCTTCTCCAGGGCAGGGCAGGAAGATGAACATCCCTGTGTTGTTCTCTGCTGGGCCCTAAAATCAGTATCAGTGACTGTGAATGCAGCTGAACTTTGGTTTTATGCCAGCAGGAAAACCCCAAAACCTGTCTGATCCCGAGTAATCCAAAAGGACTTTCTAATTAATCATAACATCCTTTTCCTATGTTTCCCTTCAGTAAGTGGTAGACACTTGATTTAAATAAATCAAGAAAAAGAAAACCTGTGCTTCTTATTGTCATGGTGCAGATCTCCATCTGAAAAAAGTGAATTAATTTTTCCTGGATTGCCAAACAACCACTGGCTGCTAACACAGGATTTGAATTTCACTCCAGCAAATGAATATTGATAAAAAGTTAAAGTGCTACCAAACTCTTCCTGGGGCTTGGTATGAAATTTCCTGTGCCCTCAGAAGCATGTAGGTTTTGATGTAAATACTAGAAATCTCCTTTGATTATTTTCAAAATAGGAACTGGAAATATTTTCTGATTAAGAAATGTGCCACAGGTTGGAATTCTTTGATTAAAATCCCTCATTTGGCAACGTGCAGAGTGGTGGCTTCTGGCTTGCAGAGGGAGAGGAGATTTTGCTGAAAAAGGGAACTGTGGAGGTGGCAGAAGATGGTGATTGTTGGAGATGAATATGCAAATTAAGAGTTCAAACCCACAAGAAATATTGTGCCTTGGGAATTGCTCCTTTGTTGTTTCCTCTTTTCTTTTGGGGAGGGAGAGTTAGGAGGTTTGGAATGGTGGTTATGGTAAGTGTAAAAAATATTCTGAGTGACATCTATTGTATAAAGGATATTTTTTGAGATTATACACTGGTGAACAAGCTGCAGTTAAATGGAAAAGATAATTAAAGTTGCATCAAATGTTTGAGGGGGTTTTTACTTTTTTGTGTTTTGTTTTAGGGCTGTCTTTTTCTCCTTATTTCTGTAAAGGAAGCTGAAATCCCCACTCTATAAAAGAGATCTGAATAATTTATATAATGAGCTGATGGAAACAAAAATGGAATTTGAAACTCAGTGATATTTCCCTGCTTTTTCTGCAAGGGGAGGAGAAGAGTTATGTGGAAAAATTAACTGCAAAAAGGAGAGCTAATGGGATTCGGTGTAAAATGTGCTTCATGAGAAGTATTAATAGGAGAACAATTTGGTTATGTAGAAAATCCATTGCTGTTTAACACTTAGTGCACATTTCCAGGTAAAACCTGATTTTAGCAGGCATTTTCTGGGGTATTTGGAATTCTCTGCTCCCTACAACAGACGTGAAACTCTGTCTGGAAGGCTCAGTGGAGCCCTCAGTGACAGAATCATTACCTCTGGTCAGTGCCTTGTGACTTTGGTGTGGGGCTGGCAGCTCTTTTCCCTTGCTAATTTTTGTTCCACGTGTGTTTACGTGCAACAATTCATTTTCTACCCAAAAAATTTACTTTAAACACAACTGACTCTTAAAAAAACCCCAAAGTTCAGGTGACTTTACCCAGCCCCAGCATCCCAGGTCTGCCTCGTGCAGCCTGGTGAGATTTTCCCTGCCATGAACCCTCCCAAGCCAACACTTCTCTCTCAGTTTTATCTCTCTGCCCACTGCACACCTCTGCTTTATCCTATTTGCTGCACAACATTCACTGGAGATAAATATAGTGCAAGCATACATTGAATTTCCTGCGGATGACACAGCTCAGAAGTGACCTTCAGTTCTCCTGTAATCTCATTGCAGGGAGTTTCTTGGGCAGAAATTACAGAATCGGGTGAATTACACTGAGCTGTGGTGGCCTGGAGATAACAACAGACCAAATGTGTGAGTTCATCCCACTTCCTTGCAATCTGTTTGCTCTTTCCAGCATCAGCCCAGGCCATCAGAGGGGCAGAAGGGGAGGTTCAAGGTAGCCTGAGGAGGCTTTGTCATCTTAACACCTAAAAATGTGTAATAACAACAAGGGAAAGTTTGATTCCAGACGAGCTTGGGTGTGTTAAGCTGAGATCAGAGCACATTTCCTGCTGAAAATGTGGTTCTAAGGGAGAGGCTTTGCAAGCTGGAAGGGGTTTTAATCCTGCAACCTGCCAACAGCAGGACTTCCTGCAGAAATGGCAGCATGGGATGAACCTCATCCCTGCTTTGCTCAAATAGGTGCTTGTGAGCTCCTACTGCACTCCAGGTTGTGTTCTCAGGTGGGATTCCAGGTGAAATCTGAGGTAAAGGGGTGTGGGGTCCAATCAGGGAGTCACCAAGGTGATAATGGCACTGAGAGTGTTTTGGAACAGAGATTGCAGGGTTTGACCCCATTTGTAATTTAGCCAGGAGAGATTCCTTGCAATTCTGTTCTCA
Source organism: Promerops cafer (assembly GCA_013398275.1). NCBI lineage: Eukaryota > Metazoa > Chordata > Aves > Passeriformes > Nectariniidae > Promerops > Promerops cafer. The sequence continues at coordinate 720,800 of VZSE01006255.1, forward strand.
CAATGGCAATTTTTGTAATTAGGTGTGGACAGAACTTCAGACTCCCACAAAAAAAAAAAAAAAAAAAAAAGGGGGGGAAAAAAATTCATGCTGGAGAACACCTTCAGGGCAGATCCATTCCAGATCTTCATTCTGGGAGTGACAGAGTCTGCAACCTGTAAAAATATGTGATCTATAATATGTGATGTATATGGGAACTCAACAATTCCTCGTTGCTCTATGACATTGAATCCCAGGTGATTTAAAGGCAAAGAGGAAATCCAGAGAAGAAAAAGCCACAGGGCTGGGACTTGAGAGCAAGCAGGGAGTAGGGCCATGGTCACACCTGGAGCTTCACAACCAGAGAGGGAATTCTGCTGAGGGACACAAAGACACTCACAGCAAGGAGGAGAAATGGTTTATTCTGTACTGATTTCCATAGGGTAAAATAATCTGCTATTAAAACCCAGCAGGCTGCTCGGTGTGCAACTGGAATTTTTGCCCAAATCCCAACAAGTTTTGCAAGATCTGGCTGCACAGTGAGATGCTGAACGTGTGGAAAAAAACTCTTACTGTGCTGTTTGGGTCCCTCCAGCAGAAGATTTCCTGGTTTTAAATGTTCCATCACACCGACTTCATTACTAGTTAAGTGGCAGAGGAACACATATCTTTTCCATGAAAATAATTTTGGAATTTATTGAATTATTTGCAACCCCTTCATGTGTCAGAGTTAATCAGAGATGTCCAATTTACTCCAGACAGAGGAGGATTCATGAAAGGCTTTCTACAAAACATTGTTTTTCTGACAGTTTGAACCTTAGCATGCTACAACCTTCTGCTGATATTGCAAAAGTAATTGTCTGCTTTGGGTTGCCTTTATATCAAATATTGAGTTTGTTGGTTAATAAGAGGTATAATTCAGTTCTGTGCAATTGGTAAATCCATCCTGATTATGTGAGTTATGCCAAATGTCTTGGGTTTTTTTCTGAATTCTCCCCTGGAGGCAGAATGCAAAACAGAAAACGTGCAGCTGGTTTATTTGAACTCCCCACTCCTTTGACATTAAATAATGACATTACTCAAGAAGCTGTGCAGGAATCCATAAAATTAGCATTATTGAGCACAAATATGGTATCTCATAAATCAGTAATTATTAACGAGCTCTTTGGTGATACAGAGAAGATGAGTTCCTCAGAGAAGCCCCTGATTAGAGCAGACAGGCAGAGCAATATTCTTAAAATTACAGTCTAATCATATAGATTTTCCCAGCTGGCATATTCAAAAACACCTGTGTTTTAAACTCCAGGAAGTTTTAAAAACACCTGAATGTAACTTTCAGCCCTCAGTGACATCCTTGCTGCTCTTAGAGCCTGCAGGTTTGTGGGTTTAGCTCCCCAAATCGGTGGGGAAAGCATCTGCTGGCTACCCTGTAAGTAAAATTGTTCATCTGGAGTGTGGGAAAGGGCATAAATTCTTTTTTTGGGTCTGATTTTATCTGTACTGAACATGTCTTCCTCCTACAGGTGGATTTTAGTGCATTATTTTCAGCTCTTCAGCTGAGGATCCCTCTCAGTCCTCTGAGTTATCCCACTTAGCAACAGAGTCATTCTAAGAGAGGCTGTTGCAGAATTCCCAAATCAATACCTTATAATCAGACATAAAAAGTGTTTATTGCTCTGTTTCTGATTGTCCTTCAGTTCTACCAGCACAAGTTCATTTCAGCTGGAAATAACAAGGGATAAAGATGGAGAAAAAGATTTATGACTGCAAAACTGTAAGTATGTTTGAATTTGGATCTAATGTCCATAACTCTCACAAGTTTTGGGGGAATCAGGTTCTGAGACACTCATGAAGTTTATTAGTGGCAATTTCACTACTTTTCCATCAGATTATTAATGATAATTGTGGGAAGTTCCTGACTCTGTCTTCAGAGGATGTAACCCAGTGCAGCTCTGTTGTTTTAGTGGAGTAATAATGGCCACAGATCACCTGAATATCCCTGTAAGTCTTTTCAGGAATCCTAAATTGAGATTAAGAAAGTATTTTCAGGCTTGTGCCTTTATGGAATCATTCCAGTTGTCATGTTTTTGGGGAAGAAAAAAAAAAAAAGAGAGAATAAAAACTTGGGCAGAAGTTTTATTATATAGGATTGTGCTGCAACTGCAAGCACTCAATAAAAAGGCAGTGGGTGTATTACAGCCCTTTATCTCACATTTAATCTTGTAGTGCTAAAGGCCTTGTGCAAAACACAGTTCTCGAGTTGTATCAGGATAGAAGAGCCCAAATTTCAGCACGTTCAGCAGGCTGGAGAAGCCAAAAAGAGACAGAACTCTGTTTTCTGCAGCATTTTCACAGCCTGTGAAATTAATTTCTGAGGGAATCTTGAAACTCAGATATTCCTGTGAACAAATTTTTTTTTTTTTTTTAATGAAGGATAAATCACTCATAATTTGAGTTCAGGCAATTTGGGATGTGGAGGATGTGCACAATCAGATCTCCTGCCTTGTCCTGTGACCTGCAGCACCCCTCTCTCCATCCCTGCACAAACCCATCCCAAAACGTGTGAGATGAGGCCTTTTTGAGGTGCATATTACATTTTTCTTAATTCTCTTTTCACAGCCTTTAGGGTGCCCTGGTTATGTTTTTTAGCTTCACTCTTCAGCAAGTTGCTGCAACCACTAATAAAAAGCTGTAAAAATAACACATGAATAACCTTTGAAGAATTCTGCCTCTGAATTAAGTGCCAGATTCAAGATGGGGATGTTTAATACAAGAGCAGTGCTGGACAGGATTTCTGAGTCTCCTTTTTAACTCAAGGAAGTTGGTTAAAAAAAGAGAACCCTGTTTATCTCCCAGTTAATCAGAGGGACTGGTTTCCCTTCATTTTCTCCATTAATCAGATTTCTTCATGGCCACCTTGCAGTGCAGAGGGTTTCAGTGTTGGTAAGCAAAGTAATGAATGAAACAAATAAAAGGAACCCTGGGCTGCTGAGCTGGATTATTTCAATATCCCCTCAGATGAGGCTCCTGATTCATTACCAGAGCTTTTGTTGGACTGCTGGACCTTTTAAATTCAGAGCAGAGTGCTCATCTCTGCTCATTTGGAGGGAATGCTGTCTGGTTTAGTTATTTCACGTGGTAACATATGCCATTCCTCCTTGATAATTTTCCTTGGCTCTCACAGATTACACATCACTTCTCGTTTACATTTGATTTGCTGGCACACATCAACGTTCAGGAGCTGGTGGATTAAATGGAAATGGAGTGTGCCTGCTTGCCAGCCCAGTTCCAGGAATTAATGGCTAAGAGTGAATCACAGCACCCTGGGAAGGTTACGAAACGTGTGGGACTGAGAGGACACTGCCCTGCGTGTGGTGTCCTCACAGCTTTCCCTGCAGGTCACCAAGGTTTTCAGGTGTGTTGGGACAAATGTTCAGCCAAGTTTCCCCGAGTTCCTAAGCAGATCTGAGTGCCTGCACTGCAGCCCAGAAGCAGCTGTGTAGAATTCCTCCAGCCCTGAGTAAAATGCGAGTGTGCCGTGGTGTCAGCACGAGCTTCATCTCTGACAGAAAACCCATCTGGGTGCCAAAAAATATCTCTGGCTAAGCAGCCTAGAGGGAAACCAGGCCCTTCTGCCTGCTCTGCTCTCAGGAGATGCTTTAGTTTAAAACTGGCTTCTGTCTGCAGGTACCTCCCAGGGGAAGCAGTCAGAGTACATTAAACTTGTGCTTAGGTGTTTTTAGCCCACGGGCAGGGATTCAGCAGGAATTAATTGGCTTTGGTGAGCTGCAGCCACGGAGGATCAAAGCTAGTTGATGGTAAAGTATTAATGCAGCACTTGTACCTTCAGTTGTTCCCCGTTAGTGCAGCAGCAGTGTGGGTTTATAAGGAGCTAATCCCTTGTAGGAAATAAATGTGATGCCTTATTGCCAGCATTTGGAATGGTAGGGGATGGATGAATATTTGCTGGAGCAGGAAAACAGGTGCACTACATGATATTTTAGAGTATTTTCCCTCTGGGAAAAAAAAAAAAAAATAAGAAAGAGTTCTACTGAATATTGGTGAGTAGAAAAATATACAAGGATAAAAGAAAAGAACATTCTCCAAGCAGGACTGCTGGCATCCTTTGCATGGTGCTGATAACAGATCCAGCATTTCCCACATTCCCATGGAGTGCAGGATAGTCCCCATGCATGGGTTCACTGAGCTCCACCTGCCCTGGGCTCCTTTAATGTGAAGGAAAATCATCCTGCTGCATTCAGGACTGCCAGAGACCGTGTTTAGCCTGCAGAGCACCTGAATTCTAGGATCTTCTTCATGCTCTTAGAGCATTGTGGTTTTTTCTTCCCCAAAAGACTATGGTTTGTGTTTTTTCCCCCAAAAAATTGTTCCTGGGCTCGCTGTGACATGAGTTATCATCAGATCCCCCAGTGTAGGGACAGCTGGCAGGGCAGGGCATCTCTTTGGGGTTGTCACCTTCACAGCCCTCTTGGCATGCACATAACCTGTACCATTATTCAGATTTCTGCTCCCCCACCCTGCTGTTGGTGCTGTCTGAGCTCTCCCAAAGCTGTGGCACAGGGCCAGCTGCTGCCAGCCCTTCCACACGTGGATCTCTGCCAGACTGAGTTTAAAATACCAATCTACAGCTTCATGGTGCCTTCTTTGGGGTGATACCCACAGCTGGCAGGGCTCATTTAGGATATCTTCTTCCAAAGCTGTCCTCTTTATAGGTTTGAGAAAAAAAACATCCTCACAGAGCTCTGTGAGACTCCTCAGAGTCTCTTCTCCTTTTTTTGTGAATCCTTTCAGAGCTGGATAGTTGGGAACCATCTCTGCTTCACAATTCATTCTCTTGCTTTCCTTTTATTTTTCTATTTGTTTTCTAATTTAACACGAGGCAGTGCTGGCATTCCTGGCTGAAGTTTGTGATCCTTGGGTGTTTATGGCACATAAAGTTCCAAATTCCAAGCCCTGTAAGTGATTGGCTCCAACCTCTATGGAAGTTCACTGGAAATTGTAAAGGGCTGCTTTTTTACAGCTTGGGAAGGACTTTGTCAGACACACAGCACACTAATGTTAGCCCTTCAGAAGCTTCTCTGAATGCACAGGGAGAAGAAACTTCAGCTTCACCCTTTGCTTCAGTGAAATTCTAAGTGTTTGGCAAAAAATACCTATTTTTTTCTGACAGGCTTTTTGCCTCAATTGCAAAACTTCCTCAGTTAATCCATTTTACTCACACTGGATTTTGCCATCTGAAATGCTGTTGGAAGAAAAGATGATCAGCAGCAAATCTCCTCTGCTACAGTCGAGTCCTGTCCACTCTGCCTGGCAGAGAGGTGACATTTTTAAATAGTTCAGCAATTCAGAATGCTTTCTGCACTATCAGGATGGGATGAAAAGGAAATGAGTAGCTCAGACCTCATCCACAGCCATGGAAATCAATGAAAAGACTCCAGGTATTATGTAAAGGTTTAGGTTGAGTCCACCAGTGAGCAATAAATTCATCACACAGATGTTTTATTGGTCTTGTGCTGTACTTTGGGACTGCGGGTGTGTGCAACCAAACCAGATAAAGAGGATATTTACCTTCACCTTGATACTTCCATCCTGCTTCCCAGAACACTCACAATTAACAGCATTTTTCCTTCTTTTTAAATTTTTTTTTGTTGGTTTTTTTTTGTTGGTGGTGGTTTTTTGGTTGTTTTGGTTTTTTTTTTTTCCTGATGAAGTGATTTCCAAGTACGGTCAAACCAGAGGAGCATGGATACAAATGGGCTCTTTAATTGCAACCAACTCCACAGCTTCTGCATGAAATCCCTCGGCTTGGCTGCCTTATCTGCAAACATGAGACAAATGGCTGAGCACTTAAAGTGTCACTGCCAAAGCCACCAGTGACAAAGCAGGTGACTTGGAGCATGACCTGCCTGTGTGGGAGCACCAGCCACCTCCCCTTTGCCCCGGGGGACAGGTGCCCCTCTGCCCCCAGGGCTCTGTGGGGACAGAAGCTTTCATTTGAGAAATTACTGTCCCCTGCACCATGAGCTCTGAATTCCAGAGATGTTACAGAGTCAGCTTGGTGGGAGATGTTCTCATCTCCTGCCCAGCTTGTCTCCTGCCACCTCTGCATTTGCTGCTGGCAGATCAGAAGGAATCTGGGCCTTTTAAAGCTCAGCTGGCTCTCCAACACCGGAGTGATGCCCAGAGGGCACAGCCAGAGCGTGCAGAGGTTCCCCATCTCTGGGGCGCAGGGAGCAGCCTGCAAGGAGACCCTCAGGCAGTGTCTGTCCCACAGAGCAGAGGGTCAGTGTCCCCATCCAGGGCTCACATCCCCTTTTTCTGACTCGGTGCTGATGCACAGGAATTCTAGGAAAGTCCATGGCTCTTTAAAAAAAAAAAAAAAATCTAGAAAATCTCAAGGATAAATGCAGATGCTGGAGGTATGTGTAGAACTAGAACACAGAATCCAGTTCTTCCTCTTCCTCTTCCTCTTCTTTTCCTTTTCCTTTTTTCCTTTTTCCTTTTCCCTTTCCCATTCCCTTTCCCTTTTTTCCTTTTTCCTTTTTCCTTTTTCCTTTTCCTTTTCCTTTTCCTTTTCCTTTTCCTTTTCCTTTTCCTTTTCCTTTTCCTTTTCCTTTTCCTTTTCCTTTTCCTTTTCCTTTTCCTTTTCCTTTTCCTTTTCCTTTTCCTTTTCCTTTTCCTTTTCCTTTTCCTTTTCCTTTTCCTTTTCCTTTTCCTTTTCCTTTTCCTTTTCCTTTTCCTTTTCCTTTTCCTTTTCCTTTTCCTTTTCCTTTTCCTTTTCCTTTTCCTTTTCCTTTTCCTTTTCCTTTTCCTTTTCCTTTTCCTTTTCCTTTTCCTTTTCCTTTTCCTTTTCCTTTTCCTTTTCCTTTTCCTTTTCCTTTTCCTTTTCCTTTTCCTTTTCCTTTTCCTTTTCCTTTTCCTTTTCCTTTTCCTTTTCCTTTTCCTTTTCCTTTTCCTTTTCCTTTTCCTTTTCCTTTTCCTTTTCCTTTTCCTTTTCCTTTTCCTTTTCCTTTTCCTTTTCCTTTTCCTTTTCCTTTTCCTTTTCCTTTTCCTTTTCCTTTTCCTTTTCCTTTTCCTTTTCCTTTTCCTTTTCCTTTTCCTTTTCCTTTTCCTTTTCCTTTTCCTTTTCCTTTTCCTTTTCCTTTTCCTTTTCCTTTTCCTTTTCCTTTTCCTTTTCCTTTTCCTTTTCCTTTTCCTTTTCCTTTTCCTTTTCCTTTTCCTTTTCCTTTCCATTTCCCTTTCCCTTTCCCTTTTCCTTTCCCTTTTCCTTTCCCTTTCCCTTTTCCTTTTCCTTTTTTCCTTTTTTCCTTTTTTCCTTTTTTCCTTTTTTCCTTTTTTCCTTTTTTCCTTTTTTCCTTTTTTCCTTTTTTCTTTTTCCTTTTTTCCTTTTTTTTTATTACTACCATAGTTTGGATTCTTGTACTCCTCCTTTGTTCCTTTTTGCTGTCTTTTCTTGCATTTTTCAAGGGCAGACTGTATTTCAGTCTCATCCCTCTTATTTTCAGGTTACTGAAATGAAAAAAATGTTCTAGTCTTCAACAAAGGTCTTGCAAATTTACCAAGTATATTCATTTTCAAAAGTTTTCTAGGCATACCCACTCACTCTTTGCTATCCTGTGCCCTTGCTTGTGGTTCAAAGATGTCAAAATGGGACTTTTTGACAAAGATGACAAAATGGGACCTTTTCTGAGAGGTTCAAAAATTGTCCTGGACTTGGTTCAGGCATTTCCTTCTACCAGGAATAATTAGGGGGGGAAAAGTGAAACAAACACGAGGTTACAGAGGGCCAACCTTACAACCAAATGAGTCATTCATGTAGCTTTTTTAACAATTGCCCTTCTGCTTATTTGTCACAGCATCACATCCATCCCTGAGGCTTCTGCCAAGAACCCAGGCTCTTACTTAAGTTTAATATATGTTATTATTTGAGGCTGGCTCAGAGTGATTCTTACATAATTACAAGCCAAATAACTTCTCTTTCCACTTTTTTATCATTATTTAGAGATGCCCCAGGCTGGGTAGCACGTCCCTGTGCAGACGTGGCAGCCACCAAGGCAATGACTAAAATGACTGTACTTTGCATAATGCCAGCAGTCAAACCCCTTAAAAGCTCAGTCATACAAAACATTAATGGCTGGACTTTTTCAGGCATCCCAGCTCCTTTAGCAGCTGTAATATTATTTGCTTTTTCTGTTCACAGTAAATTAGAGATGCAATAAGCAGGGGTGAGAGACAGATTTAGAGAATACGAAAAAGGCCTGGAAAAGATTATTCACAACAGCAATTAAGGATGCCTGAAACCTGGGGCGTTTTTGTGCTTTGTAAAGAGAAGAGTTTGGGGTTTTTTTCTAGAAGTTAATTCAGGCCAAGCACTTTATTTTGGACTGCTGGTGTTGTTCTGGGGGTGGAATCCCCTGGGTGGTGGCAGTGCCTGCCCCAGCTCACTGCTCACAGCCAGAGGAGTTTTCCCGATATTCCAGGCAGTGGGAATCTGTGTTTTTAATAAAGGATTTATGACTGGCAGGGCCTGACCTACACCACCATTCCCTGCCTGCTCTGGCCATGGTGGTCTGTGTTTTCCTGCCCTTAGTTTGGCAAAAGCCCCCCTGGTTCCCTCAGGCTGCATTGTGTGGGTGGTTTGGGGTTTCTGACTCGGCTCCAGCGGGTTAAACTTGAGCTGTTGGGCTGCTGAGGGGGACATCTGCCCTGCAGAATTGTTCATGTGTGGATGGTGATGGCAGCCCCTGTGAGCAGCCCTGCTCTAGGTACAGAACTGCAGCTGCTTTGCAGGTTTTCTTAATTAAATCCCCAAAAATTCCCAAAATGTCTTCGTGGGATGTTCTTTTACCATAAAGCAGCAACCTGAGCCAGCAAGCTTGCCTTGAGTCAGGGGCAGAATCAAATATTTTCTGTTTCTCAGTCCTGCATTATATTTATTAAATCTCTTCCTGAGATGTGACAGAAACTGAGGGCTGGGTTCTCACTTGACACAAAAATCCAACCATTCTGAGAGAAAATTAGGGAGACTGAAGTCAGGGACTTGCAGGATCGGGTTCTGACCCCTTGCTTAAAATCCTCTGTTGCATTTTATATGGATTGGCTGGCTAAACTCAGGGCTGCTTAATTCAAAAATGGGGAGTTGTCACCCAGAGCTTTCTTTTTTTGCCTCCTTTTATTGTGAAACCAATTGAAGGAGCGGTGTGAGTGTATAATGGTGTGATAAATCACTCAATTTACATTTGGCAGAATAAAATTAGCATTGCCATTACTTCATAACAGGCCATGGCCATGACTATGGAATTGATTTCAGAGTCAGGCTGATCCATTACAATTTTGTTAATATTGAATTTTAAATAGGATGATGAATTGCTAATCAATGAAGTTAAAGAAACAACTTAGGGGAAAAAAAAACCCTACTGTTTACTGTCATTTACTGTGTCACTTTCCTGGGCTTCCATATTAGGAACTCCATATTTGTAATATTCCAGCTAAATCATGGACATTTGTGCAATTCAGGGAACAGCCTTTGTTGGACCAAATGAGAAATTTTCCACTAATTTATATTCACTATAAACTTCCACCATTTTTGGTGCACTGGGGGCTTGCTCAGAAAAGATGGCCCAGTGCTGTTCCATAACCTAAATGAGCTACTCTAAGAGCAAATGGAAGGAAACTTTGTTCCTTCTTTGTGCAAAATACCATTTGTTTCTCTTAGCTGTGTGTAGTTCTTGCCTAACTTATAGAGTTTGGATTTATGAGTTTATCCAAAACCTGAACCTTCTTCTTAGGGTAAAATCAGGCAAAGATCCTGGTAAAGTTTATGAAGGTCAGAGCTTCCTTTTTTTTTTTTTTTTTTTCATAGAAACGTGGATAACATTCTTGTTTGGGGTAAAAAATCTTGCAAGTACCTGAAAATCACAAAAATTTTGGAAACTGTGCCTAACTGTGAGGTAATTAATTCTATCTTGTGACACTTTCTTTCTACTGGACATATTTTTTGGGTGTGGGGATTTTATTTTGTGCAGTCGAACTGAGCCAGATACCAAGACAGGCAGATACATTGCCATATATTCCCTTTCCTGGTGTGCAACAAAGAGCCACCCAGTCCCTTTAATGACAACTCAGAGCAGTAGATCACCTAGCCTTTAAACCTCAAAAGATGACCAGGCAACCCTTTTAAATTATTTTTTTTCTGTCAGGAAGGTGTGGAGCAGTGCCTGAGGAGCAGTGGATGAAATAACTCATCCTTGGCACACAGAATGTCAGGATCAATAGACACAACATCTTCTGTGAGTGGAAACTGTAAACAGAGAAATAAATACTTCTTATGCAGTTTGAATTTATTCATTTGTCATTGTTTCTACTTTTCCTTCCACCACCTGTCGAAGTGCAAAACCTCAGTGTAACCAATTAAACCAGGGCCATGCTAACAAATCTCTCCCTTTGGGTTGCTCTGCAGCAGAGGTTGCTTCTTTATTAAAAAAACCCAATAAATTACTGCAGGAAAGTCAAGCATAAATTTCATCAAGATGAAAAGCGTGGGGATATCAGGAGAGATATTTCTTTAAGATTTTATTTAGAGCTACAGAAGTTCTGCTGTCCCAGCCTGCCCAAGTCACGCCTGGTGCCACTCGTGTCACATTCCGTGCTTCTCACCACAGAAAATCCCCACTTTCAGCATCACAGGGATTATGAGATTATTAAACGAGTTCTTTAGCAGCAGATCCAGGAATTCAGCTCGGGATTTTGGGTCATTCTAAATCTGCAAAGACTTTCCAGTGAAACTCTTTGATGCACCTTTGTCTGCCAGGGCAAGAGATGAGTGGGGTTTTCTAAGGGTGTTCAGTCTGTGCTCTCTGCTCAGGTTTTAATTAGCAGATGTTTACAAGGGTGTTAGTGACAGGGCAGGGGGGATGGCTTCAAACTGAAAGTGAGCCACAGGAGCAGAAAATCTGTGGCTGCCCCCTCTCTGGAAGTGCCCAAGGCAAGGCTGGATGGGGCTTGCAGCAGCCTGGGATAGTGGAAGGTGTCTTTGCCCAGAACAGGGCAGCTGGAATTAGGTGATCCTTCAAGTCCCTTCCAACCCAAACTATTTTGTGATTCCATAATTCTGTATTTGGGAAGGAAAGGATCAACAGATTTGGATTTGCTGTTCTTGGAAATTGGTAGTTTTGCCTTTTTCTGACTCTTTTTTCCAGCAGTTGCTATCTGCACACGGAGGACTCACAGCTCTCTAACGTTGTGCCATAGAGGAACTGGCTGAAGATACACCCAAAAAAGTGCAGTGGAAGTTCCCTTTTGTTGTGCAGCATGGAGTGGGAGATCTGCTGAGGAAAGGGAATTTATTCACCTTTGCTCCTCGAGGTGCAGACCTGCAGGACGAACCTGTTTTCAGTGGTATTTAGGGACTTGCATTGTTGGTCCTGCACCTGAAGAGAAACTGGGTACAGAAATGGGAGATATGGGCAGGGTAATGATTCCCAACCCTCTTCTGAGAATGATATTTTAGGGATGTTTCCTTACAAAGTACAGATTGTGTATATAGAAAATGGACCATTCATTTTTTGCTAAACATATCATCTGAAAAACTGCTGCCTACACGAAGGGAGCAGAGGCTTATGGATAGAGACACTTTTTATTCTGCTTTGAGGAAATAATTCTTTCATTTGCTAAGTGTTTTTTACCGTAGTAAAGATGTCCAGCCCTACTGAACTGCAGTGAATTACACCTGGAGTTTTATAAACTGTAGCTGTTGTCAAACGAGAAGCTGAGTACGTGTTGTACCACTCAATATTTTCCCCATTGATTGCAGCAGTATTTCAGATGAGTCCCCAGGGAAATAGAGCAACTTCCTTTTGTTCAGAAAGTCATCAAAACCAAGCAGCTTATGGTCTTTATCAGCAAAATTATTTGCATTTCTTTTGCTACAGCCTCAGAGAGAGGAAAGGGGGGACAGGGAATGAAACAGAAGAAGAGTGGAGCTGCTTGGCAGAGCCTCTAAAGCAGAGCCTGAAGTGTATTTATGGTTATAATTTTGCACAGATCACTTGGTGCTCTAACACCGTGCTACCCATCACAACATACATCACACTTTAATTTTAACCTTTGCAATTCATCAATAGTTTCAATATCAAATATAATTCAGCACTGACACTATTGGTTTACAGGTAAGTGGAATAAGAATGGAGGAGACTTAGTAATGGATTAGCTGGCCTGTCAACAGAGGCAGAAAGATTCATGTTGTCTTCTCTATGTTTCTATCACATGCACAAAGCTATAAATAATGGCAACAGCTAATCAGACACGAGAAAGATATATGCTGTCATTGAAAATCAGTTATTTCTACCATCTGAGCTCTAAAAATTTAACCACTGAAAAGGAATCCATTTAATAAAACAGCATTTTGCTTCTTGTTTTGCAAGCCATATATATTTAAAGGATTTTTCTTTTAAAGATTTAAAAGAATTATTTCCTTTGGTCATGGTTTAGTAGTTCTGCTTCTGAATGAGTGCTTATACAACTGCAGGAAACTAGCAATGTTTTTAGGAAAAAAAAATTTGGCCAAGCAATTATTTTATTTTTCATTGAACATGTTAAGACTGACATTTTGGTGGGTTTTTTTGCTAAATGTAAAAATCCAAGGTTTGTCTTGTGTGAGGTTTCTTATTCTAAACGCTTCACTCTGCAACTGGAATTTGGAAAAATGTCTGACCCCTAAAAGTTCCAGGTTTGCAGCATGTCCCTGAATACTTTCCTCCTCTCTTAACTCAGGAATTCAGTGGGATGAACGGGGCACTAAATCTGCTTTTTTGGTGGTGATGGTGGTGGTGGAACACGGCCCTGCAGAGGCTGATGAAAAACTCTCTTTGTAGATATTAAAAATTTAACCACAGTTAACCTGATTTAACCTCAAAGTCAGCCCTGCTCTAAGGGACAGAGTGGATCAGATGACCTGCCAAGGTCCCTTCCTAAATTATTCTATGTGGTGACTGTGGTGAAAAGTTTCACATTATCTCCTGCTTTTTCCTTTCTGTTTATGCTAAACCTGTGGGGTTATTTAATCACATCCAAAGGAAGCACAAATACCCTTGAAGGCTGTGCTGGGGATGAAAAGTCCTAAATACTCAGATTTTAACTCTTCCTTGTCCTCATTCATTCTGCTGAATGAATTATTTCCATCATACTAAATTCCCTCACTCAATGCTCATAATAATCTCCCTGGTGGTAAATTTTATACCCAGAATATCGCCACGTGCATTCCGTTCAGTTTATGGCTTGTGGCGTAACGTCGGTGCGCTGGAATGGAAAGCACCGTGACAAATGGCTCTGCACTGACATGTCTGTGAGGGAGCCTCCTTCCCTCTCCTTCCTCTTCCTGGGGACAAGTCTGAAACCCTTCAGCAGCACTGACACCCCTCCCTCAAAGTGTCACGGTTTTATCTTCTTTTTCCTTGTTAGAGTCGGGATTAAACGCACGGGAGATGCAGTTCCGTGTTGGGACTCAGATGTTTATTAATTCTGATCTCTGTTACAGTCTCACCAGCTGTGAGTTCTGGCTAACAAAGTGAAAAATGGTGAGGCATCTCTTCCTCTACAAGGCCTTTTAAGCACAAACTATCCAATTAAGAAGTGACACCTCAATTATTTCCATTTTCAACCCAATAACTAAGAACTCATTGTCCGCACTGTGGGCTTTTCTATCCAATTACAGAACACCACCCAAACCCATGGAGAAGGAGGTGGAAAAGAAGGACTGGCCTACACCCTAAAACCTCCATCTTGCCTTATATATATATATATATATATATAAAATTCTAAAACCTTAAACTCTTAAGTTTTGCACCCTGTGATATCACACACTTCTATTCAAACTGCACACCCACAATCCCAGTGCCATCACTCAATTTTGGCAGCTTCTCCACGGTTTCAAGTCAAATGCAGTGCTTTCCTGAGGGTCAGTGCACTTCAGCACAGAAAGCTGAAATTCTCAGTGTCCAGGGCTCCAACATCAAAGAGTTTCAGGTATTTGAGAGAAAAGGTTGGAAATGTGCCCGTTCTGAGTGTGGGATCCCCGTCTGCACCGATGAGATTCCAGAGCCTGAGCACGGCAGGTGCACGGTGAGACAGAACTTCCCTCTGATCAAAGGTGTGTAAACACTCCAAATATTTCTGTTTTACCTGCTGTCACCTCCAGGGAGCTGCTGAGAAAACTTGTACTTTATAGTTCTAATCTTGGTGAGAAGTTTGGGCTGTTGGGTTCTTCTGAGGGAGAAGTTGATGTGTAGGGTTTGGGGTTTTTCAGTTATATTTCAACATATATTTCATTGATGGACTAGGACTGCTCTAAAAAATGTTATCTTTTAGGAAAATCAGTCTCCTGAAAGTGCTTAGGTGTGTATGGAGTACATTATAACTCTAAGAGTGTGTATTGGCTGAGGGAAGTGAAAGGAATCCTTTAAAGACCTCCTACTCTTGTAGGGCGACATCACACACAATTTATCATATATTGTGTATTTTTGTTTAATCAAAATTTCCTTCCTTCCTTCCTTCCTTCCTTCCTTCCTTCCTTCCTTCCTTCCTTCCTTCCCTCCCTCCCTCCCTCCCTCCTGTAAAATTAATCCAGTCCTAGATGTCCATAAATATTGCAAAATCAAATCAAGTTAAATCAAAAATCAGTCTCCTATATGAGAATTATACTTAAAATTTGGGACTCTGAATCTGGATCAACATGGCCTTTGCATTTTCCAGTGGTGTGTGTCATGTCACGGAATTAGCCAAGATGTTTCCTGGATTTTCTCCTGAAAAACTAATTCTGAGGAGCTCTGTGTGATATTTCTGGTCTAAAGTGAGACATAATTCTGAAGGCAAAATGTCGCAGTGTCATTGCCAATGGTTATAACATCAGACAGCAATGTGGAGCAAAAAGGAGCCTTAATTCAGATGTAATTTCAGGTGAAATGATCTGCTATCAAATATTCCATCCTCATTCGGGGATTTGAGTGCAAAACTGTAAAATGATGGGTAGAAGGTTTTTTCAAGCCCAGTTTTTTTTCCCATGCAGGATGAACCCTACAGACCCTGCTGGCATCTGGAGGGGAGGGGAAATCCCAGGCACAGATCAGAGCCCTTGTGAGGGTGGAACGGTGACGGGGCCGAGTGCTTGGGCAGGTAGAGCCTGCTGCCTCCTCGTCTTTACAGCAGACAAATATGACTGAAATGGACTTTCAGAAAGGGCCTCAGATGTGATTTTTAACCTTCAGTGCTCTCTGGACAAATCACTGCTTATGACAGGCTTCATTACTGCTGGAAGCCTGGCCAGAAGCAGGAGGGAAAGTAGAAGTGCTTTTTATCATTTCTTTGGAGAAACGCCGCACACTCACCACGCAAGGCAGTAATTGTACATCACTTTTCTCTGACACGTTATGGAAAAGAGAAAAGGCATTAGAGAGTCAGGTAAAGGGACTAATCTTGTTGAAACATTCCATTCAAGCTAACAGCTTGTGTTAGAGCAATACCATACTTCGTGCTCAGGGAAGCAGCTCAGTCCGTGACTGGTGTGCAAGAGTTAGACCAAGGAAATTTGAGTGCAGGACCTCCTCCATCACTTTGTGTTGTGATTCCACTGAAGGTAATCAAGGATAACCTCATCCATGTTCCCTAGTTAGGTACCACAGTGCTCAGTGGGATAGATCTTGGGTAGGGCTCACTGGTGAAACACAAATAAAATTGCATTTCAGGACCTGAATTTCAATGTGAAGTATTGTCTTAGGTAAAAAGAGATCCAAATGATCCCCAGAACGTATTCTGAATATTCATGGGCTGGTGGAGGTACTGCAGTGTGAGCAGTGTGCAGGGCTGGGACAGCTGTCAGTTGTATTGTAAGGTGGTTTGTTGTTCAAAAAACCTTCACCAAAGGCAGGAAAAATGCTGATTGTTCTGGAATGACTCCAGTGCCAACCACTTCATATTGTTCAGCGGTGAGATTACCAACTCCTACACCTCTCTCTTTGAAAAAGTCACTGAATTCATCTCTGCTTCAAAAGACCAGACCATAAATACCAGTGCCTTGGATGAAGTCAATGCATCACTTCCCTGTCGTGTCCCACAGCATCCAAAGGTTTGGTTGGAAATGGTTTCGATGGCAGCTTCAGCCTCTCAGCTCCAAGGCAGAAGTGTAGATCTTGTCAAGGCATTGAAAAGAAGGAGTAAGAAGTTGCTGAATGTACAGGGTTTATGTGCTTTATGTGTTCTATTATTTCTCCTTGGCTTGCAATTGTAGTTTTTTAATTGCTTCTCTTTGTTCCTTGGATCACCGTTGTTATCTGGAACTGTATTTTTTGTCACTTTATCTCGAGATCAGCCCTCAAGAACACCTCAAGCATCCCTTTTTGCTTTCCAGCCACGAGCCACCATCCCCTGGTCCTGTCAGGGTGTGTGTCCCCATAGGCCCCATGCTCCACAAGTGTCATTGCCCCTGAGCAATGGCAGCAGGTATTAACTCTAATAGGGAAAACCCTGGTAGCTCTCAGAATCCTTTAATTCATTTTCGTTACTGATCATTATGGAAAGAACTGTGTGCTAAATTCAAATGGAAAAGGCTGCTGCCATGTTCCCCAGCACCTTATCAGCAATCACTACCCAGGCTTGTAAAACATTAAATCACTTGTGAAGGGTGGGAGATTAATAAGAGGTGTTTTAATCTTCTCTTCACTCACCGCGGCACAAACAACACGATGCACAAAGGTGAAGGAAGGGAGGAAACCAAAGCTTTTTTTCCCCCCTGAGCTGCTTGCTAAATCCATCACTCCCTGAAAAGAAACTTCAGCAGTGTCACTGATGCTTCAGAAGGGCCCTGACAGATTCCCACCAGATTCCTCCTGGAATCCAGCTTCCAGAGCCAGCTTCCAGAGCAGTTTTAATGGGCTCCCCCGCCAAGCTCCCCAAAGCTCAGTCCCTGCAGCAGCCAAGGGCTCCAGGGCAGGACACGCCGTGTGCTGGGGCAAGCTGAGAGCCCCCACACCAGGATTAACACAAAATTCCACCTCCTGCTCCCTAGCAAATGTGTTTGGGCCTTCAATCAGCACAGCCACAGCCCTGCTCTCCCTGCAGATCGACACGCTCAAAGCCCAGCTCGGGTTGTGGGGGAGTGGGGTTTAATTATTCCAAGTAGACAATTTCTAATATTCGATTTATAAGGCTTCTGGCTGTTCAAAAATCCATTTGGGACCATCCAGCCAGTCGTTCCAGTGTCTGGTACTGGGAATTTTTAATTTGACTTTGTGAAGGAGAGCTTTGCTGCAGACTTGCTTGGAGGTGAAAAGAATATTCATATAGGTCAATATTCATCCCAGAACTGGGAAATCGATGCTGAGCACTGCCTGAAGCTGAGCTGAAGCCCTCTGGCCCGTCAGTTTGCTGGAGGCTTCACTAAAATTGTCATTTTTGCCCTGTTTCAGTCTCATGATTGCAGCGGTAGCGTGTGTGTCCCAGGACTGACCCTTTCACAGAGCTCTGCAGGAGCTGCCAGCAGAGCAGGGAGCCTTCCCCAGGCCTTTGAAAGTAGGGAAACTTCTTTGAGTGCTTCTCTCCATCTCCCATCCTTGGTTTCCTGTCTTCCCAGGGCTTCCCAGAGCAGACAATCACTGCCATGAAGACAAAGCACTCGCTTTTCCCGAGGTGGTAGAGCTTGTACAGAGAGAAAAAAGGGAGAAAGGGAAAAGGAATGGAATATTTCTCTGCAAAGGGCACCTGTCTTTTACAGAGGATAAAGTGTTGCCAGATGAGCTTAACAACATTATTAATCAATCTGTGGAGACATCTTTCTCTATTTTTTTTTTTCCCTTTGTAGGAAAAATCTTTAGAAGAAAACAATCCAGGCAGAGGAAGAGATATAAGCCTCTGCAGAAGCAGACAAGGGGGTGAATTTTCTCCCTGATAAGCCAGCCCTACTCTCTCCAGTAGAAATTCCTTAGGGAAAATATCCTTGAAGTTTATACCAAGATACAGGTT
Organism: Promerops cafer; assembly: GCA_013398275.1. Lineage (NCBI taxonomy): Eukaryota > Metazoa > Chordata > Aves > Passeriformes > Nectariniidae > Promerops > Promerops cafer. The sequence goes on from VZSE01006255.1 coordinate 738,809, forward strand.
TGGAATGTTTGGAGGATTTTTTGATTAACAGAAGTTGATTATTTCTTTGAGGGGCTCAAGCCACCACTGGGATAATGTTCATATTGAATTGTTTGGTCCTGTCAGGATCCTTGGTTGAAAAGCTTCACCTTTACTGTAGGGGATGTCCACACATGGCAGCGTTTTCCAAGGGGAGGCTCAGGGAAGTGGCTGTGCTAATAATTCATTCTTTGCAGAGGTTTTCTCTCAGCTGTTGGGAATTGTGGAACTGTGCCCATCAGTGTATCAAAGCACCCCACAGGCTCTGTAAAGCAGGGAACTGAGGCTTTGCTGGTGCTGGTTTTAGGCTGCCAGCAAAGCTGATTCACCCAGACTGCCCTGACACAGAGCTCCCTTCCTGCACGCCAGCAGCCTCCTTCACACACGTCCTCAGCTGGAGGGGCTGGCTGGAAACTTCTGCAGCATGCACAGAAAATGCTTCCACCCCTGGGGGATTTTCCACTTCCTCTGTGCTGCGTTAAGGAGAATTCCCACTGCTGCCAGGGGATGAGGATGGACGGAGGCAGGAGGCCGTGGCAGAGCCCACCCTTGATGGAGACACACGGAGCATTTGCTGTCTCACAGCAAAGGAAGTTGAAATACCTGAATGAACACAACGAGAAGTCAGAGTGGGAACTGAAAACAGTACTGAAGTTTTCTTTAGAAACGGGGGAAGAGCCCTCATTTTGCAACAAAACCAAGCAGACAAAGACTCAAATGGTTCCAGGGATTGGAAGATTTTTCCATAAGGGGTGGCTCTTCCACAGTCTTATTTTCTGCATCTCTAGACTAGAAAATATGTCATCGAAAGAAAGGCAATGCCACTTAGTTAAGAAGAAAATAAATAAATAAAATAAATCTTGCCCAGGCAATAAGTAAAAACCATGTAAAGTACATTGAAACCACTGAGTGAGGTTGTGAAGCAATATTTTTGCACTGCCAAAAGTGTTAATTTCTACTTAATCTGCTATTGAAATGCCCCAGAGATGCAATAAAAAAATCACATTTTGTGGGATTTTACTTTCCACATAGTTTATAAATTTTACCAAAATCCCCATGGACTCTTTATTCCTTGCTTGTTGTTTTGTTTGACTGTATCTCTTTAGAAAGAGAGTTCATAACTAAATATTTGAGATTATCATTGAGAGGATGAATATGAAAATGGGGGTAATAAAGTGAGTACCTTTCTTCTCTGCTTATCAGTATTAGAAGCTCCTTCAGGGTGCTCCCAAAAATCTTTTTTCCATATAATCCATAAATAGACAATGAGGTTTATTTTCCAACTGTTTAAGAGGGAAGATAGAATCAGCCACTTGCAAATTTCCATATAAACCTATTTTTGCATTTTGATTTTTTCCTCTCCCTTCATGAGCTGCTAGAGAATGAAAATGGTCTGGGAGATATCTGTGTTCCTTCTGGCACTGCTGCCATCAGAAATCCTTCACCAATTCCTGCTTCTCATCTTGTTTGTCGCTGCCCTTGGTGACCAGAGAGCAAAGACTTCCTGAAAAAAAAAGCAAATCAATAGGAAGGTTATCTGATTCTCACTCAGATTCATTGCCTTCCCATCCTTCCTTCCAATCAGTGAAATTAATGGTTGAGAACCTGAACTAAAGGAAAACCAAACAAGTTTTGTCCTGGAAAAGCTCCGAGGCAAATTGCTGGCAAAGGGCAGGAGAAGGGGGGTGCACAGAAAAACCTGGAGAGTTCAGAACTTGGATTAAATCCAGGGGTTTGTGCCTGAAAGTGGATAAATGCAAGGCGTTTCTCTGGAGGGGCAGGGAAAAAAGGAATAACAAGCAGAAATAAAATACAGGAGAGCAGAGCGGAGGGGGCAGTAGTGCAGAAAAGATTCCGAGAGAGACAGCAGGTAACAAATTAAATAGGAGTGAAATGTGAGGCTGTTAGGGGGAAATGGCACAGCTACCTTGGAGTGCATTCCTCAGGAGCAGAGAAGAGGGATAATGCCCACTCCCAAACCTGGCTGTGACGGGAGCTTTGTGTTCACTGGGGGACAACCAGCAGGGGCTAATGGTGCTGAGAAACTGGAGGTGGCCAGGCAGGAGGCACCTGCACGCTCCCACTGCTAACAGGGGAGAGTCACCAGGGTTGTCCAGGGCTCTGTGATGGCCACAAGGGAATTAAAAGGATGCTGTGGTGCCAGGGAGAGTTTGGAGAGGGAAGATTCATTTAGCACCTGGAGAGGACTATGATAAAAGCCTTTTCTGGGGTGTTGTGGCAGTAATTGACTCTTAAATCCCAGGGGCTGAGGAACAATGCTCTCCTTGCAGAAGAGTTATGTGCTCAAGAGGATCCCCAGAAATTCAAGGAGGAGCTGAAGATCTGTACAAATAGGTGAGATTTTCTGCTCTGCCCCAAATTTTCTCTCCTCCTCCACAATTCACACCAGTTCTCAGCACCATTTTTGTACCCAGGGAAGATCTGAAATCAGCTTTGTGTCAATCAGGAATCTAAAAGGAAGGTTTCAGTTTTGGTGTGAATTCTGTCCTGTTTTGGGAGATTTCAACTCAGGGAAGTGGAAGGTGATTTTAGGACTTTAGAAAAGTCCTTGGTGTGCATCAGAGATGATTCAGTCTGTCAGATAACTCCAAAAAACCTGCACCATTTCTGGCACTTCAGATTATTTTCTATTAATATTTTCACCCCAAATACTTCAAAAATATTTCATAGCTACTTAATGGATGTCAGCAACATTAATTGATGCAGAGACCAATTAGTGCAGGTTAACAAGTAACATAAAGTCCCTGGCTTAAAACAAATTACTCTTTTCAAAGTTGACTTCTTTGCTGTTGCATTCTGTAACAGATGTGCTAGAAACTTTCTTGCTGTGCTCAGGCACTTAGAAAAAGGAATCTCAAATCCTCTAAAATATCTTAATTTAAAACCAAACTGATGTCCAAACTCTTCTTACGTTTTCTGCTTTAACCTTCCATGGTTTTTGAGATCAGCCTCTTTTCCCTTTATTTCTCCTCACATCATCATTGCAAAAATTCAAGGTGCAAGAGATGGAGGAAAAAAAATTAAGGGAAAAAATATTTCTGTCAGTGAAAGGTGAAGGGTTCTCAGTCTTCCAGTGATATTGGAAGTCACCTTGTAGGCAAGCTACAATAATTTTCTAAATTAAGACTTGTAATTTTCAAAGACATCCCACTGCTAGGATCAGGTAGTGACTCCACTTGGCTCAGATATCTCAATATATTTCTGGTTTCAGGTTTATAATTATGCTGGAAAATGCAATAACATTCTGGTGCATGATAGATTATGCTGTTCTGTGTTAGAAATTCAATATTCTTCAATAGCACTCATTTTTTACAGCCCTTTGCAAGGGAAGAGGGTGATGAAACCAACAATCTCCTGCTTCTTTCAGCCTTCTTAATGCTTAATGCTTGAGGCAAAATAGTTCTAAAATTACCTTGTAGATGCTTTCTAAAATCCTCTCTCACATTTGTTTTCCACTCGAATCATACTTTTATTACTGTGAAATAAATAAATACATTCACATTATGCATATAACTCCCCAGTTTCCTTTGAAGTATTTCTTAGAGGCAAAAAGGCTTTGATAGGGGATGTCTAAATGTTTGCAGATTTTCACCAGAGCTACTCTGGGATGTTATCATATTATTGTCTCATACTGGTGGGTTTGCTCGGGGTATTTTTGGTGTGGTTTAATAAATATTAATCCATGGAGTCACAGAATGGTTTGGTTTTGAAGGAACTTTAAAGTCCATCTCATTCCACCCCAGCCGTGGGCAGGGACACTTTCCACTGGACCAGCTTGCTCCAGGCCCTGTCCAATTCTTGGTGATTTATTTTGGGATGTGAGACAACACCTTTTACCAGAGCAGTTAATTCGTTTATTCCTCAGTCCGAAGAGCAGTGATATAATAAATCATTAAAGCAGATTCAGTGCATCTGTGACTTGGTGCATGTGGGACAGGGAAGAAACCTCTTAAAAATCCATGCTGTTCTTCTGGCCAGTGCCAAATTTCACTGTTCATCCACTCACCTTTGGAGACCCAGTCCATAAATCCCTTGAATTATCCAGTGTCCAAGGCCAGGCTGGATGTGGTTTGGAACAACCTGGGCCAGTGGCAGGTGTCCCCATGGCAGGGGTGGCACTGGATGAGCTTTAATGACTCTTCCAACCCAAACCACTCTGGGATTCTCGGAATTATTTTCTAGCAGCTGTTCCCCCTGTGGAATTCCTACCCTCTCCAGATGTGAAGCTGGGAGGTTCCCCCCCAGGAGTGCACGCCAGAGCTGCTGTGGGAGCAGGACAAGGGCAGGAGGAGCCGGGCAGGGCACGTTGGATCTGCAACATCTCAAGAGCTCTGCCTGACCCAGACTCCAGACTTGTGCCACCACAGCCTGGGCAGCTTCGGGCAGACTGGGTTCTCCCTGCACTGCTCTGTGGGAGCTTTGCACTGTGTTTTGTTGTCTTTTCCTCCAGGGCTCCCCTTGGGTTTGATAGGGATGAAATCAGCTCCTCGCTGCTCCCCTCCGTGCGCTGAGTCAGGGTCAGGCTGGGCTTGGTTGCACCCCACTGGCCCCATCCACACCCTGCTCTCAGCATCTTCTCAGTAGTGGAGCTCCTCTTGGACACTCAGTTTTAAACCAAAACAAGTAATAACCCCTCAGCTGTCCCTTTTGGAAGGCATTTCTCATTAATATTTGTTCTTTTTGCTCATTAATGTTTGCTCCATAAAGACAGCTGACATTTAAAATTCAATCAATTATAATCTCAATTCAGATTTTGTGCTAACAGAACCAAGCACGAGCAGTGTGGAATAGTTAAATTATAAAACAATTAGGAATAATAGCTGCTTTAGGTCATAATATTGTTAAATAAAATTAAGCTTTGAATTAATTGTTTCAGATGTTTCCAACTGACAACTGTTTCAAGTCAGATTTCAACAGGTTTTCAGCTCCAATTTTACCAATTAAGAATAGGTTTTTTACATATGAAGAACAGTTGGTTTGGTATTTTATCTGTGAGTCACTGGATTCTTTTACACTTCTTTAAGAAAAAATATTCTGACTGAATAAGTGAGAAAGACCCAGCAAAATATCGAATACATAACAGTAAACTTATGTGACATGAAGTGAGAATCACTTAAATTAAAAAATAAACTAAATTATTATAATGCAATTACATTAGAAAATTAATTTAGAAACAAAACCTCAAGGCCTGATTGTTAAGTTTTGAAAATGGACCTGCACTTGTGAATAGCAGGGGACTGATCCAGGTTGCTTTGTGCATCTGAGCCAGGATCCTCTGTGACAGAAGCTCTGAGAAAAACGGGGATTTCTTCCCTTTTTTTTTCCCTAGCCAGGGCACACAAAGCATCCAGGGTGTTTTATTAAATGCTGCATCTTTAAAAAATAGTGCTTGTACAGTGAAACCATCCTGACTGTTTTCCCAGCCATCTCTTGGGAGCAAAGAAATAAGAGAAGGAGATAAGGACATTAAATTGAATGAGTCCTGTAGTTAAAGGTTTTGTAAACTCCCTTACTTTACAGGTCCTTACGAGCTCCAGAGAGTGTTACCACCCGGGTCAAGGCAAGACAGCTTTTACTGGAAATCGTTTGTTTTCCTTTCCACAAAAATGTTTATTCCTTCCACACAGATGTTCTGATTTCTTTCCCAAATCTCAATAAACTTTTCAACTTCTTGATTTCTTTTTTAATTCTTTTTTGATCACCAATTAAATGCAATTTTTACTGTTTCCCCCCCCACCTCTCCCTGGCAAAGCTCAGTTTTACCAGTTTGCCAGAAGAGTTAAGATTTTTTTTTTTCCCTCCTTTTTTTACTACTTTATCTTCTATGCTTTTAGAGCTGATAAACCCGAAGTGGGGTAGAATAACCAAGCTCAGCCACAATTGGAACTCAGGGTATTTATCATGATTAACCAAGATAATGATGATGATAACAATAATAATAATAACAATAATAATAATGAAAATAATAATAAGTAATAGAAGTAGTAACAACAACAACAACAAAAAAACAACAACAATAATAGTAATAATAATAATAATAATAATAATAATAATAATTTCATTTGGAAGCCCCTTTGCCTTACACTGTAGGGACGTTTCCACAGCATTGAATATAATCCCAGTGAAGTCCTGCTGGAGCTCTTGGAATGTGCCATGATAACACCAGGCAAATGTCCATGTCCTGAACGTGTTTTACAAGCCATGGAAGGATAATTTCAGCAGGACTGTCTCTGAACACCCCTTGCAGTCAGCCCTGACTTGTCCCCCCCTTCAGAGCCCTCACGTTTTGACATAATGAGGTGCCAGTCTCATCAATTTAAAGTCTGGTGCATCACCATCTCTGGGAGGTGCTGAAGGGCTTTTAGAGCCTCTCCCTGTGACCTTGGAGGAACAATCCTGTGCTTCTGCATCTCCAGAGCTCCTGAGGACTCTCAGGAACCTTCCAGAGGGCAGCTGAATAACCACTGCCACGGGCTGGCAGAGGTGTGTGATCTCCTCAGGTTCTGCCCCAGCAGGTGGCACCTGGAGGAAAGCTCCTCACCAGGAAAATTGCATCATGAGGGGAAGGGCAGGGGGAGAGAAGAGAGTTTGCATAATTACAGCGAGGGAGAGCACCCAGCTCATGGGGGTGAGAGGCAGGATTTGGGTGTAAGCCAAACTGCAGCCCAGGAAGGGCCCTGGTGCACTGGGAAGTTGTGTCTCCTCTCAGGAAGGTTATTCCTCATTTCTTCAAAGTTCTCTTGCAGCCCTGCCCGAGGAATTTGGGCAGCCAGCCCAGCTGCAGTGGGATGCAGCATCTGGGAAAGCTGCCCCTGGCTGCTGGGGCTCCCTCCTCTCTCCCCATTCGTGTGTGGAGCTGGGGAGAGTGAAGGATTCTTTTACAAGGCATTAAAAAAAATGTAAAATGGCCACAGGGATACCATTCTCCAGCTTTTTGTCTTTCCTCCTGAAACAACTCGACTGGCTGATGATTCTTGCCTGTTTTTCCCAGATCTGAGGCTCCTGTGAATAAATACAAATTTGCATCTGCCTCTGAATAGATCTGGAGCATTTCCTCTTAGACACTCACTAAGAGACTCTCACCCTTTTTAGGATGAGGGAAAGGCTTGTCTTCCCTGTAATAAATCATATGCAGGCTCCAGGCAGACACTAAAATATGTGCAAGGCATTGGACATGTCTTGTCCAATTTGTGTTAAAATTTAGAGACAAAAGCTACCTGGGCAGAGCCTGCACTGGGCCAGGCTTTAGATGGACTTTTTAAAGCCTTGCTGGAAGCAGGCTTTAACAGAGCACAGATTTCACGTAAAGTATTGATCTCACATCTTTGTAACTTGGAGTTTTACTGTCTTTAATCAACCTAAAGCCCGTGTGGTTATTTTTCTTCTCTGATTTGACAAGCAGGCTAACATTAAGGTGGAAGTGTTATTAATGCTGCGGGATGAGCTGAATGTACTGCAGGCCATTGGAGGGAAAGGTGGCCAAAAAAAAAAAAAATGAAAAGGTGAAATTATGAGAACTGCAAGTACAGTTTATTGTGATGGCTGCAGCAAAGAAAATCCAGGGAGCAGCTGAAATTGTTCATGGTGTGTATTATCCAGAAACAAATCTCAGGCACTCAGCTGTTGCCACTTGCACAAAATAGGTGATAAAGTGAAATATGAAGAGCCACAGAGCCATCAGCCTCCTGTCCAAAGCCCAGAACGTGGCTTTCACCAGAGTAAATGGCCCATTATATTAATGGGGTTTAGGCAGCCAAAGGAACCAGTGGACTTTCAGTCAGGTTCTCCAGTCACTTTTATGTGAGGAGTGAAATAGTGTTTGCAGAAGTTTGAAACAGACATATCTTGGCAATCCCTGGAAATGGCTTCTCTGCTAAGCTGGGCTGTGATTTATATGAATTAGTATCAGTCTGGCTCGGCTGTGAAATTAAATACTTCTAGTCCCAAGATGTTCAGGTAACTTTTATTCTTAATTTTCTTTTGATAGGTGTAGTGAGTACATTTAAAAGTGGAACAGTCATTCGAATTTTTCACAGAAAATACAACTATGGATTTTTCTCTCCCATAGTCCTTGGTGCTTTTTTTCCCACTTCTCATGTAATAAAATCTGACTTCTTCCTCTCTCCATCAAACCTGCTGCACATCTGCCTTCCTGAGGAACTGGGCCAGTCTTTCCACTCGTGAGTATTCCAAGATTCTAGTAGAAGGAAAAATTTCAACTGATACATATTTAATAACAACTTGTAGTCAGTTTGTCATGTCTGGATGTGTGAGAGTTTGGGGGTTTTTGTTCTTTTTCTTTGTATTTTTTTGTTATTGTGGTTGGTTTGAAGGGGGGGTTTAGGAGGGAATTCAGTGAAGAAACAACAATTAGGAAATAATGAATTCTCTATAAGGATAAAATGGTGCATTTTTTAACAGTCTAGTCCCATACAAACCCACTACTGTAGATTTCTCAGAGCAAGGAAATATAACTGAAATTGTGTCTCTGTACACATTGCAGAGACCCAGTGCTGTTCTGTCCAGCAGGGGTTCTGTCCAACAGCAGGATTTGGTTGAGGAGCAGGGATGTTTTAAAAGTGAGAAGGAAGAATTTTGTGTTGGTGGGGATATATCAGGGTGTTTTATCATCAGCTCTGACTCTCATTGGCATATCCATAACTTTTGTGACTGTAAGAGAAAGCAGCAGTAAAACCACATGGGTTTGGCACTGAGATAATCTGAGACAAAACAATTAGAGAGCAGCACCCCTCCAATATTTCACAGAACCATTGCTTTAATATCAATATTGTCAAACAAATGTCACATCAACGTCACATCACTCCGGGTGGTGAACTCTGACCTTCTGAGATTTCCAATTTTCCAAAGGTGGGGTGGGTAGAAACTCCTTCCCAAGTCCTTGAAGGAATGATCCCCTTTTGTGAAGAGCAGTCAGAAGTTCAGGTTGTGTCTTTCATTTATATTTTATTTCGATTGTGGGTGCAGTGCAAGGGTTTTCTGTGTAGGTTTTCAGGCAGTGGTTTCAAAGCCAGACTTCACTGTAGATAGTTTGGGGTTTATTGCCTTTTAAACTAAACTTTGTGCTGGGGGAAGAATCACCTTTAGCTAAGTCTAACCAAAAGCTGCACTTCAATCCTTTTGCTAATTTGGGTGACAAAATGCAGGGCTTGAAGGAAGTGCAAGAAATCAGGGATTTGTCCTCTTGGCCCATGGCAGGATCAGCTTTCCTGAGATATTTCTGAGGGATTTTTATTGAATCTCAGTCCCTGAATATTTGCATTGGGATCTCTGTGCATTTTACAGAGGAGAGACTCCTGCAGCACCTCCCTTACAGTGATCAAAGAGCTGCTGAGATCAGCACTGCAATGGTCTCCTGCCTTCACAAACCTCTCATCAGCCCCAGAGCTGACCTTTTGGAGTTGCACAAGACCCCCAGAAATGTAGGTGGCATCACAGTATTCCCAATATAAACTTCAAAATGTATTTTCTATAAATACTCTATAAATACCAGGAGTATTTACACTCATTTTTTGCAGCCCTGGGAGATCTGTGCAATACATTAGTGAAAAATGACTGATGGGTGTATTTTTCACCCATCTGAAATGCAACAGAAGCTTTTTATGTGGTGAAGCCACTGATGCCAACAGGGCCGTGGGTGCAGTGGGTTGGAGATCACCCCATGAATCACTGCTGCTCCTTCCTCCAAGGGTTTGGCAGCCTTGGAAGGCTCCCTTGCAGAAATTGTGCTTTTTGTGAGATCTCAGTGCTGGGGAACATAAATAATCCTGTGTCAGGCTCCCAGCGTGTCCCCCTCCTGACCCAGGACTGTTTGGACTCAGTGGAAGTGTACAATTTATAACAATCCATCAGCCCTGGTTCGGCACACAAGCGAGGATTAAACTCCCATCCTGTGCTTGCTCAATTTGCCAGCTCCAGGCTGGAGTGAGGAACCTGTTAGGAGGCACCTGGAAGAGCTGCCTGGTAAATAGGATAATTTGTTACCCAGCAGAGAGGGGGGAAAGGGAGGTTTATGGTGCAGAGTTCTATCAATAAGTGCTTCGGTTTCAATCACAAGTGCATCGCTTTTTTATTTCTCCACATAAAGTGATAATGAAGAATGATGACCTCATGTCTAGACCTAAGCTTTTAACTTTGTTGCAGCTCTGGGGGCTTTAATGTTTTTCAAAAAGCAATCAATCAAGTGCCAAAACCTGTCTGGCTAATTACCTCTGAGACTTTCGAAAACTCTCCACTCTTTTCTCCGAGAAATGTAGTATTTATAAATTGCTCTGTGGAAGCACAAACCAGGTTATGGCCTCTTCTCCTCTCCACCTTGTTTTGCTTCTGCTCTGTGCTTAATGGAAGTGCTAATGTTGTGAATCTCAGCTTCTGACAGTGTTTCTGGCTGAGATCACCATCCCTGTTTCCTCCTGGGAAAAAAACCCCATATTTATCTCATGAGATGAGAATATCTCACTTGTGAGTATTTTTGGGGGAGGGAACCTAAGAAAAGCACCTGATGAACACCCAGTCACCCAAAGGTTTGCTGTCACCCAGTGAAATGTGGAGCAAAAAGGGGTATTCGACTAAATTTGAAATTCCTTTTCAATCTTTATTAACCTAGAGGTATTTCAAATAGAATAATATATAATCCAGGTTAAACAAAGGAGAGGAAAAAAGGGAAAAAGCAGAAATGGACTTCTGGAAGTCTGGAAGTTGGATTTCCTGCTTCAAGCAGGGCAAACCTCAGTCCTAGAATGGACATCAAGGCTTTCTTTTCCAGTCCATCCCAGTTCTTAATCACTGCCCCAGTGAAAGGATTTTTCCCTTTCTCTACCTGCTCAGCTTCTCTCTGCACCTGGCAGCACAGACCAGCAGTGCAAAGGTCTCAGTAAGAGGTAAAAGTGAGCTAAACAAGATGCTGGGTTTGGTCCAGGTACTTGAATTGTTCTTTTTTTCCTTCCTTCTCTAATACTTTGAAACACTCTTACATCAGAGAAAGAAAATTTGCAAACGTCCCAACCCCAAATGGCAAGGAGGTTGGAAATAAATAATCTTTAAAGTCCCTTCCAACACAAGCCATTTTATGAAATGCTTCTATTTTGACCAAAATAAAAACATATCATTAAAAAAAAAAGAGTAAGTTTTCTGTAAGCATTGCCTTTAGTGGAACAGATTAAATGTCAAACCCAACATTTCAGTCTTGAAGTGGTGCTCACACTTGTGAAAACCCAGCCAGTAGCACCAGTTATGAGAAACTCAGAGAAATAATCTACAAAGGCAGAAACAAAGAGAAGATCTCTGAGCTCTCTGCCAAACACAAAAATAATTTGAAATTTCAGGATATTCGTGGAAGGAAGCAATCCATCCATTTTTGTAGAGCAGCAGTTTCTCCTGTTTGGGTTTTGAAAATTCAGCTGTGAACTCCTGGGCTGTACAACTGTATCCCCTTTATTTAAAGCACAGGGATAGTCACTGCAATTCAAGCTGGATTTTTGTCTAATCCTTCAGAGACTGAACATTAAACAGATCATAGGATAATTCAGATTCAGAGGGACCCAAGGAGGATATTTAGTCCAAACTCTTGCTTAGAATAATTAGTGTGCACATTTCCTTGTCAGTCTGCATATAAGTGGGAAAATTTGAATATTTTTGCTTTATATTTTTCCGAAACTCAAGATTGTACTGCCCAAACACCTCTGAAATAATGGGTGTTAAAAAAGCCCTGAGCTTTTTAATGAATGCATTTAATATGTGTGATGCTTTTTACGTCAATGAAACTTCAAATGATGGAGAATTTGAAGTTTGTCATTAATTTAAATACAATGAAGTAAATGTCTGTAATCACATGAACTAATTTTTTCTCCTGATAAACTAAAGTATAACTCCAATATTCTTAGAGCATCAACAAAATCAGGGAATGATTGCAACTGGCATTTATAACAAGCACTAGTTATGGTTGATGTATGAGATAATTATAATGCTTCGCAGGAAAATCTAATAAATCCCAGAACAGTTACTCTGGAAAACCTATTTTTATGGAAATTAGGGTGTGAATATCGCATCTATTACCACAAGAGGCTGCACAGGCAATTCTGACAGCCTCAATCTGCAGCACTGTCCACTCCTGAAAGGTAATTGTTTCTGAAGTTTTGCACGGAGGAAATAACTGTGCTCCATTTCCTGGAATGAAGGGCTTAATATTAAAATATGAAAATCTTCGTAATTTGCACAGCTTGATGAACTTCTGAAGAGACACAGCTGCTCTGACACAGAGGTTGGGAGCCTGAACAAATAGTGGGGGATGTAGTTTGATATTTTGGCATTAAATAATGCACCAAGATTTGGAGTTAAACTCCTGATATATGGAGCATCCCAGGAGCAACCAAGGCTTGTAGGGATGTTCATATTAGATATGAGTTCTACTGAACAACAACCTTTTATTCTTTATTCTGGAGATAAATTGAAAATTCCCCCCTTTGGTTTTTTTGTTTGTTTGGGGTTTTTGGGGGTTTATTTTGTATTGGTTTTGGTTTTTTTTGTTTGTTTGGTCAGTCTTTTTGTTTTTCTTTGTGTGTTTTTTGGGGGGAATCTTGTTGGTTTTTTTCTTTTTTTTGTTTTTGTGGACTTGTTTGGTTGGTTTTGTTTGGTTGGGTTTTTTTGTTTGTTCGTTTTTGGGGTTTTGTTTGGTTTTTTTTTGTTTTGGTTGGTTGGTCGGGTTTTGTTTGTTATTTTTTCTTGAGAATTCATTAACTGGAGTTACTCCTGGTTTACACAGCCCAAGGATGGAAACCTTGTTCTCAGCCTTCCATTTACAATCCTTTAACTTTTGTGGATATGAACAGCAGAAGACAAAATATCCTCCAGAGAGCTGACAGACGATGGTGAGAATAACCTGTCATTCCCAATCTTGCTTTTCAAGTGTTTCCTGAATGCTTCAGGTCCTTTTCTTTTATTTTACCTCTTCAAGTTTTCATCTCTGAAAGATGATAGAAAGTTATTAATATGACTCTCTGCTTGTCTGAGCTCCCCAAGGACAAGCTTTCAGGATTAGATATCCAAGATAGGCATCCATAATCCACTTGGCATCAGCTGGAGCTGCATTTGCACATTTGCAGGAGTTATAACCAGCAGGTTACTCGATGCTGATGCCTAATTCCAAATACTGTAGCAAATGGTTCTGGAAAACATCCGAGTTCTCAAGAAGCCACATAAACACGAGCTTAACCTTGGAGAAAATGCTCCTTGAAAGCCACAGAATTAGGGAATTGCTCAGGGACTGCCTGGAGTCAGAGCTGGTTTGGAAACTTAGAAGCAGATGGTGTAAATTAGGTCAATCTCAGGCTTGAGAATGGTCAGTGAGCTGCTGGTTTAGCTACAAATTATAATTTTTATCACCAATATGTTTGTAGTTCTAAAATAAAGATGAGTAAATAATAAGCTGCCAGGAAAAACACTGGCAGACAGAACAACTTCCTTCAGTAGATGTGCCACTAGAAACAAGCTTCACCTCCACTTCCCACTAATATTTCAGTTTGATCCCAGTCGTGCAACTTGCAATTTGTATTCTTCTTTAAAAAAATAATCTTTAATTCAGCAATCTCATAACATTTCTCACACCGTTGACTCAGATGTCTTATCTCACTGGCACGCAGCAAAGCTTGGGTCCTAACAAAGAAATAGAATAATTAAAAATAATGTGGAATTTTAATAAACCCGGGAGTCAGAACCTCAGTTTCTGACTTGGTGAAGCTGACACAAAACTTCCCTCAGGTCTGGAAGGTGTTAATTCCCTTTGAGTCATTCTTTTGTTAGAGCTCCTCTTCTGTACCTGTTTCTTTGAGAAAAGCCATTTCCCTGTAGAATAAAGAATTTCCAAATGAGAAGAGATATGAATCTTTGAGGAGCCAAGTGACTACCACCTGAAAAGCAGATAATGGGATCTATTTTATCTGGATTGAGAAGCATCTGCCAAGTACATCTCAGAGGAGCTGTCTGTTAAGAAGAATTTAGAATAGATTGTTTACCCCATTAAATATCAGCAGAAACTCTGCTTTTGCATTGATTTCCTCTATCTTTACTCTCAGCTGGGAAAGCCCAAAAAGGTTTTAGAGAGAAACAAGAAAATATTACGGAGTCGTGTAGCAACTAGAGGAAAAATTAGACGTGGATTTTATTGCATCAAATTCCTTGCTGTCCTGTGTTTGTATCTCCTGGTACTTTCCCTACACAGTGTCTATAATTAAAGAGAAGGATTAGGGTCTAGATAAAAACCCTGCTGTTATTACTGGGAATTCTTTCCTCAGAAAGTTTGAAATCCAGCCCTTGAATAAAGCCCATGGCTTTATCCAAGAGGATAAATATAGACCCGGAGTTCATTTTGGGTTTGGGTGGGATTTTCATTTCTTTGGTTTGGGTTTGTTGCGGGTTTTTTGGCTAATAGCCTAGATCCCCAGTCTCTCAAAAATGTGAACATCTATTATGGGACAGATCAGTCAAGTTGGTCACAAGTTTATCACCTTGATAAACTGAGGTCTTAGATGATAGCAGGAGCTCCTGAGAGCATGTGAGAAGAAATTAAAGTGTTCCAAAGAGCAATATCCTGGTGTTAGCCTAACATCTGCATGGAAAATACTGATGAGGGCATGGCAAAAGAAACTGTTTCTTCTAGATTAATTTCTTCATTAGAGTTTTAATTTATTGCAATTCAAAGGGTTTAACTGTTTTCTTTTCTTGAAGAACCTTTTCAAAAGTTCACAGAGGCACTACAGAATGAAAGGTGGGTGCTATGGCATACATTATCTCAAAGATGTTATTTTAGCATGAAGAGCTTTTAAAACTTAATCAGCTCACCAGCATGCATTCCTAATTGATCTCTTTCTCTAGGACTGCTACATTTTCTTGACCTTTTAATAACTGATGGCTTTAGAGAAAAGACTGTTCACAGAGCTTCTTAAAAGTCAAAAGAAGAGCATATATTTGAGGTATATTTGCAAGACATACCTGAAGCAAATTGTGGCCTTGGGAAATTCTGATTTCCTTGTTCTTCCCACGTGCTGCAGTAACTCCTGCAAGACCAGAAGATGGAGATTGGGATCAGCTGGATCCTTCTGTGGCTGAGGAGCCTCTCTTGGGAGATGTCAGGCACCTTCTGATCCCTCTACACGTGAGTCTGGGTTTGTTACCTTAAATACTTTTAAAGAGAAAATAAACTCTGAGTTCAGGTATCTGTGGCTGCTAAACAGGAAAAAATAAATGATAAGTGTTTTTCCCGACCAACATCTCAGGGTGCCCAGAGGAGCTGTGGCTGCTCCTGGATCCCTGAAATTGTCCAAGGCCAGGCTGGACAGGGCTTGGAGCAGCCTGGGACAGTGGAAGGTGTCCCTGCCCAAGGGGAGGGTTGGAATGGGATGATCTTTAATGTCCTTTCCACCCCAAACCATTCAGTGGATCTCTGATTCCATGTCCCACCCAACCTGGAAAAACCTATCTGTCCTCTCAAAGCTTCTGCCCTCTGTTTCCTGTGAGGATTTTGGATTGCTGTGACATTAACCACACACAATGAATTTATTCTGGTGTTGAAATACACTCACAATGCTGGAGTCATTTATTTTGACAACACAGCCATCACAAAGCAACAGGGCGTGTAAATTCCCTGCTCCAAGGGCAGCTGGGATTGAGTGTTTGACTTCTCCTCTGGAAATGGAGCTGAATAAAACACTCAAAATGTGACAGTTTTATCAGCTGAAGTGAAGAAGTGGTTCTAGGGGTACTGAGAGCTCAATGAGAGGTTTTAGGAGCCCCTTAGAAACTGCTGAACAAATCAAGTCAATAAACATAGTTCATTATTAAATTGGTTGGTTCACCTTTGCCCAAGCACCCTACATATGTGGGTTTTGTGTACTCGAAGCCCAACAAGAAAAACTATTCCACTTCTGTCCCCAGTTTCCAGTTCCTTGGTGTACACAATCCTCTGGGATGGGTTTGGATTGAGAGATTCAAATTCAGACCCATGGTGCAGAGTGAAACTCCAATCTCCTATGGATGCACAGAACTTTATGGGAATTTGTGCTAGTGAGGAAAAAATGAGACCCTCAGCCAAAAAATTTGGCTGCTTAGATCCCAGGTGGTCAGTGGTTTGTCCATGAAACTCCCACAGAAATTCTTCTTTTTCCTGATGGATTTCTGGCCCGTTCACTCTGCAAAGCCTCTGCCAGTTGATATCTTAAGACAGAGTCGGATTCATCAATTACTTTGCTTGAAAAAAACTCTGTTAACTTGTTGGGGAGCCTTCATAAATTAACTTTAACAACTTCACAAGCTTTAAAAACCAAATTTTTCCAAACCCCAGCGTATAAAAGGCCTTAGGCATTAAAGACACGGCAATGGTTCCGCCAAAGCCGGGTTGTGTTTTCTCCTACATCAAATAGCATCACTAATTATTTCATTTGAAAAGGATTTCCTTTTGATGAGATTTCCTCAGAACAAAAGTTTCCTTTAAGTATCATCATTTGTATACATAATACATCTTAGGAGGGATGTCAGCTCACAAAGTGATGGAGGCAACTTCAGCTTCATCCACTCGTTATGCAGGAGCAGGGAGTGGGAGATGCTGAGGAATGAAACAGAATTGGAAATCACTCCCCACCTCTGGCCTAGATTCTGTGCTTCTCAACACAAAATCCCTTCCTAGTGCATCTGTGCATTGGGTGGTGTCCACTTTGATATTCTTCCCTCTTTAAAGGCACGAAATCTCCTCTGCCTTCCATGGAGGCCCAGCCCAAAACTTCTGCTGGTTCTGTAGGAGAACAAAGCCCACGGTTCCCTCTCCCCCATGGAAAACGCACTGGGATTATTTGCCATATTGGCAGTTCAAAAGCATTGTTCAGAAGACAGACTACTCAGGTTTTTTGAAGTGAGAAGTTTTCAAGACAGCTCAGTCATGAATTATATAACTGAGGAAATTGCCTATGGAAAGCTAATTTTGAATTGCTAAAGAACTTTAATTCCTTTTTTTTTTTTTGGAAGTGGCCAAATGTTCATGGGTTTGTATGAATTTATTTTTAGCTCTTCTTTCCCTTCTGACCTGTCTGACCACTGGTCTGGTAAAGATTTGCAGTATTTTTCATGTCACAAAAAAGAAAAGACAATTTCCTCTCAAATTTACAGGTTGGTAGCAAGGAAATGCTTACAGAGTTTTCAGTTTTTTCATGAAGTTCTTGTGGGAAATTCCATGGAAATTTGTGCTTCTAAAACCAGGCTGCTTTCATTTGACTATTAGATTTCAAATATCTGTGTGTATAATCTCTTTCCTTTTAAGTCTCTGTACATCACACTCAGAGTTAGGTTGTGACTACGACGATGATTTGCCCACTTTTTCTGATTTAGGCACCAGTCGTGTCATGCATCAGACCACCAAAAAAGGAAAAAGATGGAATTTCTCCTGGAGTTAACGCATTGATGTTGTGTCTATAACTCTTATTCACTTCAGGTTTTTTATTCAGAAGTTTCCCATTTGTTTAATATTTATACTTGATCAATCTCTGACACGGTAGACCATGACTTGATTTGCAGACATGAACTGTCTCTCTCCCCTCCAACTCTGTCTCTAGTCTTTCATTATTCAGGCCCATAAAAAATAAATGTTAGGATTGCAGAGTAAATAATTTGTGACTATAAAAATAAATAAATAACTGCTTTCAGCAATCTTGCCTCTAATCAAAAAATCCATTTTAGTCGAAGTAGGGTTGATTAAATTCATTTAACACAAAAGGGCAGATGCTTGAAGGATTTAATACTGTTCACACAGAAACGACTTGAATATTGCAAGTAATAATTGGATAAAGAAACTTCAGATGTTCTACACTTCTGAAAGGTCATTAAGAGAGAAGTAATCCACGGGCAGTGGGCAGGAACAGCTGGCAGGTCACATCTGACCCCTGAGGGGAGTCAGCCTCTAGAAACAACTTCTTGTTTCATTTGTGTGACCATGGGGCATAAATTCACAAAATGAGCAGGACAAATTCCCCTCTCTGTGCTATCAATGAAAGCAACGTAAACAGTAGGAAAAAACTGGGTTTGAAGGAAAAGGGATTATTTTCTTCCTTTTAAATTCAGCTCTGTTGCTTTATCTCATTTAACTTTCCCCTGCTAAGATTTATCTCATTGAAGAAATTAAAAGCCTACCTTTCTTTTGATTATGATAAAGGAATAGAATATCTGAACAGTCATGCTATGGGAAAAAATCCATTTGCTGGTGTAAATTTGTATGATTCAGAGGAAATGTTATTTTTTTTTAAATTGACTTCCCTTCTGACAACTATGTAGTCAGAAAATGACACAAATTTAATTTATAAACATGAATCTAAATTTTAAACCTTCATTCCAAATGAAAAATCTACAAAAATAGAAATTTTCAATCTTCTGAAAGAGACCCACTAAATGCAGAAAGGGATGAATAAGAAGCTGATAACTTTTGTAATGATCTTTACAGGATAAGACTATGGTCAGAAAATATATATAATTATAATAGTCCATTATTGCCTGAACTTCTGCAAACCTTGGTGCTAAATTACTTCCTGGTGAGTTTTTGCTAAGAACCACTTGGGTTCATACATGGCCTGAATTGTTTTTCCACCTAGCTTTGTATATTTGATTTCTATTTTATTTTCAATATATTTTATCTGTGTGTTGTATTTACTATCTTTATATGGACTCTGATAAGCCAAATTACTGTAAATGAAGAAAAATTAGAAGCTGGTAAAGTTCAGCACATTTACAGTTTAAAGGGCTCAACCAGATAAAGGAAGAGTGAAAATTAATTCAAACCAGTAGGGAGACATTTTCTTGAGTATTAATGAAAGACTTTATTTTTCTAATTGAGCATCTGGCTTTTCCAAAGAAAAATGTCAGACGAAGCAAATGAGGGAGGGGTTGGGTGTGATCTTTGTCACTTAACCACACAGAGCAGGTGCTCGGGCTCTGTTTTGATGTTCTTGATTCTAACACCCACCAGCAGATCTTGTCAGATGGTTTGTTGGGGTGTACTTGGGGCATTTCCCTTCGTTTCTCACCTTCTCCTCACGGTTAGAGACGGGTTTCTGGTAGGAGCAGATGTAAGGAGCAAAGAGCAGCCCAAGAGATCTTTGAAGAGCCACTGGGTCCTTTGTGACAGACGTCAAAAGAGCAGATCTGTGCTCTGACAGCAGGAACGAGCTCAGCAGATCACCTGCAATAGCTTAATTTTCTCTGCTTTATAGCAGGTTTGTTTTCGCAGTGTGGGGATGGATGTAACTCTGAAGGAGAAGGAAAAAAGCTCCATTCAAGTCCCCATTTGCTGCTGCAAGCTCATCAACAGGCAGGCAGCAGCAGCAGCAGTTGTTAATGTGACTCGTGTCCGTGTGACACCGGGTTCAATTTATTGTAATGGAGTTAGAAATATTTTACTGAACAGAATTTTAAAAATGTAATTGCGTGACAGAAAGCAAATTTAATCACGAGCAGCAGCAGCTCAAGAACCCTTTGCAGTTTCAAACAGAGCAATGAGACAGAAAAGGCTGTCAATTTGATATTTATTATGAGAAGGATTTATAATGGGACTCGAACTCCCGAGTGTTTCCTTGAATTAGCAGGTTTTCCAAAGAGTCCAGTACCTGGCTGAAATAAAAGTAAGTTCTGCAAAGAAGTTTAAAATAAAGTGTTGAAATGTCTTTTCAACAACAAGAAGAAGTTTTAATGCACTGTTTCCTTTGCACCCCCAACAAATGCGGTGCCTGTGCTCGGGGACAGAGGAGTGGATTCGGCCCTTCCTTGATTTCCACAAAATTCCAGCTTTGCTCTTTCAAACATAACCCAGCTTGCATTCCAGTGGGATGAAGATGAGATCTCTAGGGCATGAGGAAGATGATAGAACTCTTTGTGGGTGTGTCACCTCTCAGATTTTGGGACATGCTGCTGCCTGGACCCGCCCAGCGCTGCTGACCTGAGCAGGCAAAGAGCATCTCATTATTTTCCCTTAATTGCTCAATTAAGTCCGTGGTTGTTTTGTGCAACCAGAGTGGCAGAAAGAAGCCAGGATATGAAGACAGCTCATTCCCTGGAAGTGTCCAGGGCCAGTTTGGACAGGGCTTGGAGCAGCCTGGGACAGTGGGAGGTGTCCCTGCCCTCGGCATGGGGTGGGATGGGATGGGATGGGATGGGATGGGATGGGATGGGATGGGATGGGATGGGATGGGATGGGATGGGATGGGATTTAAGGTTCCTTCCACCCCAAACCACGCCATGACCCTGGGATTCTGTGATCTCACCTTTGTAAAAATGGCTGGTGCCTCCACTCATCCAGCTCTGCTTAAGTCCTGTTTGCACAACTCAGCTGACTCTTTGGATATATTTTAAAGCAGAAAAAGCAAGGTATTTTTTCAGTTCCCTTCTTCACAGGCACTTTAATCTCGTTTACATGAGAGCCATTTGAATTTACAGGCAAATAAATCTTGAAAGAAGATTCATAAGACTCTGTGTGTCTTTCAAGTTCCATTGAGGCCAAACTTCAATAACAAAATTTGGAATAACATTCAGTGTAGAATGAATGCTGGTATTCTCATGCAAATTTCAAGCTGATTAGCATTAGTGGTTTTAATAATATTAATGGCAACTATATTAAATAAAGTGGTGTTGTTATCTGTGTTCTGTGCAGAAGTTCCTTCCTCAGTTTTGAGTATAATTTGGTGTAAATTCAGAATGTTGTCAGATTCCCCCACAGCAGACACTTGGGCAGATCCTCTCCTTACTCCTGCAATATTTTCCAGTACTATTTCTGAGAGAACCAGCCTCAAAAAATGCCTCCCTGGAACAGACTGTGTATAAAAGCTGTATAAATTCAAGGTGAATATTTTAAAGTTAACTTCATTCTTGATTTGTCTTTAACTTTTTGTTTGATGTAAATGTTTCAAAGCACTAAGGAGCAAGTTGCATGATTTACCTTGTGTTTCTGGGAGATTCAATATAAAATTTTAAGAGACAATGTTTGTTACTAGTGAAGTACAGCTTGGCAACATCTGCTTTTTATCATTTTTATCCCCTTTTATCACCTTGATCAATTTTCTTATTAGACAGCAAACGTAAGAATGAGAATAAGAATGCTTGATTTCAAGTTCTGCCATAAAAATGGTCAATGACTGACAGCCTTAAAACCTCCATTGTAAAATAAACATTCTGGGCTATTTATCATTTTATTGCATATATAGGAAGAAATTAATCACTGCATGACGCAACAGAAAAAGTCTGAGTTTCACCCTTGAGCTCTGAGCAACGAATTGTTTTAACCAGATTAATAATAATTATGAGTCATGGCATGAGCCTGAGAGTTCCACGTCACCCTTTAATCACATGTGGGTTGTTAAGCTGAGCCTGATTATGACTCAGTTTAGGCCTGGCTCAATATTTATCCTGCAAGGGTAGCACCAACCAGACAGAGCAAGGAAAGGAGAGAACTTCAGCTCATTTCTGCACTGTTCTATCTTCCAGCCAACATTTCAGCTGCCCTTCTTAACAGCAAAGATCTTCTACTTTCTTCAGAGCAAAACTTGTCCATGATTCCAAAGAGAGTCAGTCAATCCCAGCCTAAATGGGTAAAGTGACAGGAGTGTGACCCAATTAAATATTTAAATTAAATATTTTTGGGAGAGAGTCTGAAAAATGGTAGAGGCGATAATCAGATTTTCATTTGATAATGGAAAAATGGCAGAAATTACTGATCACCTTATATGTAAAGCAAATACCAACAGCAGTAAAACAATCAGTCAGCCAGGTGAATGAGAGGTGATGGGTAGGGGACTAACTAATAGAGACAAAACTTTATCAATTCAAGTTTCTACATATTTAAATAGCTCTTTAAGTAGAATGGAAAATGAATTAAAACCTGCAAACAGTCATGACATGTGACTCCATTCAAACTGAAAATTGGGTGAGTGAATCAAACGTTCTGGGGAAAAAAAGAAGAGGCAAAAGTTCAGTACTCAACAGGCAAGAATAAAGTAGAAAATTAATGTTTTTTAGCCTCATGAGTATTTCCATCAGAGATCTCTTTTGTTGCTTCTCTCAGTCTCTGTCTAATGGCTTCATCACAAAAGAATAATCTTCCCCTTTTCTTCGTTTTCTGCTTCATTTACTGATCATCTCCAACAAGGCAAGCTGTGAAAAAACTGAACATGGAACTGTAGGTTTGAACATTCTGGGGAAAACTTTCCAAGCAGGAGAGGCACATTTGTTCTTGAAAATAAAATTCTTCCTTGCGCATAGCCCCATAGGCGCTTTTGTCCTAGATTTAACAGAGTTTTTAACAGGGGATTTTTTTTTCATCTGCTGTCTTAAAATACTTCATGTATTTAATGTCTAAATACAGAGTCTGTTACATTAAAAGGTGCCAGAGATGCTGAGGAATGTTTGTATGGCAGTTATTTCACATATAACTGGAATTTCATGTAATGCATATGTGTAAATATATTATATTTTCATAATATAATATATTTTAAAATAGATGCTTGTTATAAATTATTTTGCTTATAATATNNNNAATATAAATATATATTTCTAAATTTATATATATATACACATATATAGATATATAAACCCATAGAAACCCAACATATTAAGAAAGTAAATTATTTACATGAATAGTTCCCCTGCCCAGGAATATGTTCCAAATATTCCATATTTTGGAAAGGCTTGGGAAAGCTTTTATACCACAGTCCACATTGAAGCTGAAGGAATATCTATTTCCTGTTATCTCCTGATACTCACATGGACAATTGGCTGAAAAATACAGTTTGCAGTACATTTTCTTCTTCTTAGGGCTGATCTTTAAACTCTATTTCTAGGAAGGGATTGGCCCAGCCTGGGTTTGAACCATTTTAATTAATTCTAGGAAGAAATCTGTTCTGTAAAGCCAAATTGCCTGGGAAGGCAGTTCTAAAAGCCTGAAAAAACCCAGAGTATGGATATCAAGATTATTTTGCATCCTAAGTGATGTGGTTTTGTGTGAGTCTGATGGGAAACACTGGTGGTCCAGCTCTGCTCCCTTTTCCTGACAAATCAGCCCACGGCAGCCAGCAGGACCCTTCCACACGAGCAAACAAACGCTGGCTCTGAGTAGGACAGCAAAGGCCCTGAGTGGCTCCACGAATAAACTGATTTAAAAAGTACTTAGTGAGAGGCCAGGAGAAGTGGGCCAGAGAAATCCCATATTTCCAGCTAGAAATGTGCCAGACCCTGAGCTCGGAGCTCTGGAAACTCTCTCACCTCACATGCTTAAATAAACATTCTGCATTTTTCACGAAATCTTAATTTATTTATGGCTGAGCTCAACACCAGATTCCCTTTCCACAAGTTTGTTTCGCTGAGAAGTCCCATGCAGGTATAGAAAGAAAAAATAAAGAAAAATAAATATTTAAATAGGATTATTTTAATTATCATTAAGCTTATTTTGCATGTTTGTGTTTAAAGTTCTAGAAGAAATAGCCATGATAAATGGACTGACACTATGGGTCCTTGATGATGTAGTTGGTGGAAATGAAATTAATTTGGAAAAAAAATACACATTGGATGAGAACTTGAGTTTTGTTCAAAGTTACAACAAAAAAACCCAAAGGAGGTACTGAAAAATGTTTCCCACTAATATATTTTGAGGCCTTGGAGTTCAACCATTGAAGTGTGGTTTTAGGGCTTTTTGAGTTTGTTTTTAGGGCTGGCCTTTGATCCCAAATCATGTTTGTGAATAATCAGGGGAGAAAAACAAGGGACATGAGCCTCGTTTTCCTGTGGGAATAAGGAAAGGAACTATTTGAGCTTTGGTGGGGATGGCTGGGCATTACTCTGATTTTCAAACAGCTCCTTCTGTGCTGCATTAACCCCGTCCACCCTCTGAAAAGTCTCGGGAGCTGCTGGAGAAACAGTGCTGTTTTGCCTTTTCCTCCCTGAATATTTTTCCTTTAGGTTGTTCACATATTCAGCAAATACTATGAGCTTCAAGAAGTTTTGGTTCAGAAGGATTTCTTTTTCTGAGCTTAGAAACACAGGGCTAGAGTCTATTTTTTAATTTTGTTTTTGTTTTTGTTTTAATGAACCTATTTTCTTTGGAGGCATAGTTGGGTTTCCTAAAAAGATATTAACCCCTCTTTGGTTTAATATTGATAAGTACCTTTATAGGACAGAATTCAATATCAGGATGGCTGCTCAGAGTTTGAGAGGAAAAATAAGGCAATGTAGTACATCCTTTTGGACATGGGGAAGCCTTCTGGGAAAGCCTGGGAAATGGAAACCATTGATCCCGTTTGTCTGTGATTAATAGGCCAGAGAGGAGCTGCTGTTTTGGGCTGACTTTCTGCCCACCAGGGCAATATTTTCCACTGAAGATGAACATTTGGCCACAGGTGGAACTCTCCCTGTGCATTTCCCGATGTTCTGTGGACAAGCACTTTATTTTTAAGCCAAAGATCAATTGCACTTTAACGGCGGCAATGGCAGGTTCTAATCTCATTTCTACAATTGCATTTGCATTTGGATTTGCATTTCCATTTGCATTTGCGGGGAAATGCAATTGCATTTCTTTCAGTGGCCTGCCAGGAAGAATCTATGGCTGCAATCTGTGGCTGTGGCACTTGCAAACAATCCACTGTGAATAATTCACTTGGTGAACCCAGAGGCCGTTCCTCAACACAGAACCATCATGAGCAGACCATAATTTCCATGATTCACGATTTCCAGACCATGAATTCACGATTAGGCTGAACTTTGGTGAGTTGTTTTCCTCTGTGGGTTAACTGTCAGCAATTAGCTGCATGCCCATCCTGCATATTTAGCATTTGAGGGGTGTTAATTTGTGATGAAAGGTTTTCACTGAGCGTTTCTTTCTGTGCAGGTTTCACAAGTGATGAGTGGAAGACAAGAGGAGAAAAGTTTATTAAAGAAATCCAAGACTTGTGAGTTAGGAAGATTTTTTTTTTCATCTGCTATTCCAAATATTCTTCTAGAATAGCAAAAGTAAAGTGCTGCTCTGGCAATATTTACTTGCAGTAGTGTGGTTATGTTGAAATCACACACCTCCCTTGGCACCTCCTTCTGTGGTCAAGCTTTGCTCAGTCCTAACAGAAACAGTTATCAGAGTCATTACATTATATTTGATTATCCAGTGCCAACATTTAAAATTCTGTGCCAAAAATAATTTGGTTTTATCTTTCACTCGGGATTCAGCTGAACTCTGGTCAACCTGTGTCCAGCTGAATCCTCTCCTGATAGCACAACTTAGGTTTATCAGATCCTGTGAAATAAATGGTGCCTTTTAAAAGGTTTGATGCTGTTGTCTACATCTCTTCTATTCCCTGGCTGAAGATTGCATATCTGTGTTTTCCTTCTTGTCTGTACTTCCTCTGCTTCTACTCTGTTACTGCTTTCCTTGTGCGTGAAAAACTCAGTGAAATTGCTGAAAATTTTCTAGAAAGAGGAACTATGGGGAACAAAAGAGTGATGATTTCTGAAACAAAGGCTCTTCTGTGGAGCAGCCATGATCTCTGTCATGATCTCTGTCGTGATCTCTGTCGTGATCTCTGCCGTGATCTCTGCCATGATCTCTGTCGTGATCTCTGCCGTGATCTCTGTCATGATCTCTGTCGTGATCTCTGTTGTGATCTCTGCCGTGATCTCTGTTGTGATCTCTGCCATGATCTCTGTTGTGATCTCTGTCGTGATCTCTGTCGTGATCTCTGCCGTGATCTCTGTCATGATCTCTGTCGTGATCTCTGTTGTGATCTCTGCCGTGATCTCTGTCATGATCTCTGTCATGATCTCTGCCATGATCTCTGCCGTGATCTCTGCCATGATCTCTGCCATGATCTCTGTCGTGATCTCTGCCGTGATTTCTGCCATGATCTCTGCCATGATCTCTGTTGTGATCTCTGTTGTGATCTCTGTTGTGATCTCTGCTGTGATTTCTGTTGTGATCTCTGCCATGATCTCTGCCATGATCTCTGCCATGATCTCTCCCGTGATCTCTGTCGTGATCTCTGCCATGATCTCTGCCATGATCTCTGTCATGATCTCTCCCGTGATCTGTCGTGATCTCTGCCATGATCTCTGCCATGATGTCTGCCATGATCTCTGTTGTGATCTCTGCCATGATCTCTGCCATGATCTGCTCCATCCTTTTCCCGCGTGGGTGGGTGGGAGTTCAGCTTTTCCCCTTTGTGTTTCCTGTCTCACAGAGCATTTGATGAAGTGTGGGGAGAGAAAAGGAGAGAGGGCACAGACCAACCATTAAAGCTGTGCTCTGATGTGATGAAATCCAAGTTCTTCCAGAAGAAATACATCCTGAGCCAAGCAGGAGGGGCAGGAGAGGCATCCACACACAGACACCAGCCTGGGAAAGGCTTCCTGTGATCCATGAGCTGGGGGCTGTGCTGGGAAACCAGAGAGAGAGCACTGTGTTTAATTCCTTTCTCTATATCAGCCCTTTTTTAGCTTTTTTGTAGCTCATTTAACCAATTTCTATTCTGGTTTACCCCAGTCCTATAGCAAGGTAACAATGGGATTGAATTTCTTTGCCTGAGAATCGCCAAAATCCTAGAAAATAACGTAACATTTTAATATAAGAATAATATATAAGCAAACGTAATAATATATAATTATACATGAGTCTGTATAAAAACCATGTAAGTTTTGTATTTTGCTAAATCTTCTACTTTAAAGTTATAAATGTATCATATTATTGCATATGTCTATATACAGATAGGATAAAAATGCAAAGGAATTTCTTCTAAACTGAAAACCCAAAAGAAAATGTCTGTAGGGTAAAGCTCCACTATCCTGATTCCAGAAAAAAAAAAAGATAGGCTGGAATATTTATAAATTCTTCATGGACACTACATAACAGAGTTATTCTGCAGAGACCAAGGGCTAAATGGGGAAAGGTGAAAGGAGATGGAAGACACTTTAATTGAATGTAGGTCTGTCAAAATTCCTCCTCAAATGTTGGATGAAAAATGACTGCCTAAACCTCTTAATTAATCAGTTCTGGAACAAAAAAAAATAGCGTGTCAGGCACAATTTCAGTTTTTGTACTACTTGATGGGCTTGAGTTAATTGTAAATTTATTGCCCAAATAAACCTGAAAGGGAGATGAACTGGAAATAATCCATGTGTAGGAAACAAGAGGTGACAATTAAAGTCCTCTTAATGCAGGTCTGTGTCCCTTGGGGGTGCACAACACCCGTTGAAGCAACACTGATCACAGAAGGAAAATATAATCCACAAAATCCCTTCAGATTGCATTAACACTGTGCAGTGGATCAAAGGTTTTCTGGCAGTAAATTCCTTGCTTTTGATGAAGTTCCACCACAGACAGGTTCAGCCCAGTGTGTTTAATTTCCATGGCAAGTATCGAGCTGGGGAAGGGCGTTTAAGCTCATAATTGGCACACCAATGTATGGCAGAGAAGTAAATATGCTATTAATTAGGAGCTAAATATTGACACACAGCGAGATTAAATTATATCAAAACATTCAATGTAACTTGCTTAATGCACTATTAAGTATCCAAATATTGTGTGTACGGAATTGTAATTCTATGCTTGGGTTCTGTACCGATTATGTGGCAAGAGAAAATAAAACTTTCCCAGACACTTGAGGCTGACCTGTCT
Organism: Promerops cafer; assembly: GCA_013398275.1. Taxonomy (NCBI): domain Eukaryota; kingdom Metazoa; phylum Chordata; class Aves; order Passeriformes; family Nectariniidae; genus Promerops; species Promerops cafer. The sequence goes on from VZSE01006255.1 coordinate 766,533, forward strand.
TTACCCTGGCAGGAGTCAATGGCAAAATAGAACTGAGCAGGATTTTGTTTTGTCCTGGTTAATATGGCTCATAAAAGGAATTTTTACAGCACATGCAGATGTTCCTGAAAACATAACCCCACCAAAAGAAACCTCTGAGAAGGGTGGAAAGGCAGATTGTAATTTTTCACACAAGATCCAGACCTTCACAACAAGTGACACGAGACTGCAGCACCCTGAGGACTTTAGGAATGCTCAAAAGCTGAGAAAACAGAAGGGAATATGAATTATTAGTGCATGTCATTGGTTCTCCCGATTCACATTGTGTTTCCAGAATTGCTCCAACTTCAGAGCCATCAGCACTAACAGAATGTATTGATTTCAATCCCTATCTCAGCTTGAGATTCACGAAAAGCTGAAAAATATGTGTGGGGTTTTTCAAATTTTATTTTTAAATGCAAATGCTTTAATATGCAGGGAAACAACCATAGATTTTGACATACGGGTTTTTCTTTTGTGGCTTTGGAGGATTGTTCTGTTGTGTTTGTTTTCCTTTTTTTTTCCCTTTTGTATTTGTTTTGCTTTGTTTTGTTCATTTGTTTTTCATTGCGTGGTTGGGGTTTTTTGTGTGTGGGGGTTTTTATGTTGCTTTCTTTTGGGTTTATTTTGTTTGTTTTTCCTGGGAAACACTAATGAGATAGTCCAAAACATTTTTTTTTTTCAGGGATCTCAAACTTTGGCTCTTGTTCAGGGTATATTCTGCTCCCAGCAGCTGAAGAGTCATGCCATTAGGGCATAAATATGTATAGGTTGTTAGTATAATCACATTAGTGGCTCAAGTTCTGCCCGTGGAGCTGCAGTAACAAAAAAACCTTGTAATTTAAACACATTTTTATAGTGATAACTGTTATCATGGATACCAAAGCAATACTGTGTTAGAATCTCTCTCTGTGCCATTATCATAGCCACAGGTCTGTGCAAATATGGGCCTTGAAATACCTTTTAATAACTACTTTAAAATACTTCCACTTACAGATGATGATTATGCACGTAAAATAAATAATTGGTCGTGCATGCATGGGAAGATGAAAATAATTAGGATAAATAAAATAACTCACACAACAAGGGTAGACATAAGATTATGGCTGGTCCATTAAAGTCTGTGAATATCTGCCCATTGACTTCAATTAGCTCTGAATTAGGCACTTAAACAGCAGGAAGCAAATGGAATATTCTATTTGATTATCCTGGTCAATGAGCAATGAATGCATAAAAATAACTGTCCACAGATCCCGACGGAATCGGCTTCTCGAAACTCAGCCAAAGAACTGCAACTTTTCACAGTGTTATTCTTACTTATTTTTTCCCTGCCCAAAGCATTCTGGGTGTTTCAGAGGTAAAGAAGAACCAATTTCTATGTTTGTGATGAATTTAGTGCAGTTTCAAGGTTGCAGAAGAACACGGGGCCACAAGAGCACGGTATTATGGAAAATTCATTTTAAGGAGATATTTTTTGGCGGTTTCAAGTAATTTTTTTTCCCCAAAAAGGCCAGAAGATGTGCTGAGTGCTCAGGAGTACAGCCAGCTCCTGCTTCAAATGGAAGGGAAGGTGTAGGGACTGAAGGCCAGCCCTGCAGGGAGTCACCAGCAGCTCATGGAGGGGGCAGGTGAGCGGCCCCAGTGCTGCCCACGAGGGGAAACCCAACAGAACCCAGCACAAATGGTGTCCAGTGGGCTGAGACAGGCAAGGGTTGGGTAACAAATGCAGCAATTCACCAAATTTTCTAAAAGTGGGGCGCTGGTTAATGAGGGATTCCAAAATCTTCCGGGCTGGGTCATGGATGCCCTCCAGTGCCAACCACGGCCAAGGTGGGCTCTTGTGCAGCTCCCTGGGTGGCCACTTGCTGTGCCCGGGGCCAGTGGTGGGTGCCAAGACATGAATTCACCCAGATGTCCCCCTGCTGCTGCCCCAGGACAGCCCTCCACAATAAAGCAGGAGCCTCCAGGCTGATGGGGAGGTCTCCCTCTGTCACTGGGCTTCTCCTTCTGTATTTCTTCTCAGATGAATTTGTTAATTTCTCTGCCTCTTACCCTCTTCTGAAGTGGTTTTGTATTTATCCCTTACTTTACCAAACAGTTTGGACACCTCTGGGGCTGAAAAATATGACCAATTACTTCGTGCTGCTTTCTGCAGGTCTCTAGAAGGAGGGAAAATATTAATTGCTGCAAGTAAACCATATTTTTTTTTTTGGCCTTTCTTAATACAAAGTTGATCCAAACTATAAATTTTTAGTCATGGTTTACAGAAATATGTTTTTGAGCCAGCTGGAAGGAGTAATGTTGGAGAACCTCTCTGTTTTCCACTTCTGAGTATATCAGAGGGCATCAGAAATGGCTCCCAAGGAATATTTACAGCTAAATAAAAAATAAAAGAATCTCAGTTATCATTCACCAAATCAACATTAAATCTAATTTCACCAAAGGAAAATGTACAACATGGTAATTAAATTGCAAGAGAAACGTGCTCCCTAAAATTCAAGATATTGCACAGCTTTTTGACAGAATTGCAAGAACAAATGAGCCATCATTTGCTACGTCCCAAATATTAAGTACAAAACACTGACAACTGGACAGTTTTAAATTAGGTTGTGCCTTAAAGGCTGCAGTATGGGAAATTACAAGATAGTATGTTTGGGGGGGTTATTAATTGTTGTTGTTACTGCTAAGGTAACGAGTAAATTGAAAGTTAGAGGTCAATACAAGGTGAGTTGGTGAGAGCTGAGCTGAAAGACTTCCCAAAAGCTCTGAGGCAGAACTGCCTCGGGGTGACAATGCCAAAAGAAATAAATGTGATCGGGCACTTCTGAGCACTGGTCTCCCCAGACCTCCTCCCCAAAGCTACAAACAAGGAGGGCTGAGCTTGGGGAGCAGGAAAAAGGGGTTTGGCCTCTTTCAGCTGGGCTGGCCTGAGCAACTGCGTTGAGTAAGAGATCCTCTGAGTAGAGAATGAGTAGATGAAGGAGTGTCAGCTCTGAAACTTGGGGTGAGGAGCAGCAATCACAGCCCGACCTGAGCCAGCAGCTGCCAGCTCTGAGGACTGGTGGGGCAGCTGCAGCAGGCTATCATGGATGGGTTCTACAATAACAATTTACATATTGATTAAAACCCATAATTTAAATTGCCTCAGGTTCGCTTGGAGCTGTTAGACTGATACCTGGCAGCCTCGTAACTGGAGATGGGGGAAAATTACTTGTCCTGTCAATAGCTGTTTACCTATATTAAAATAATTAGCAATCAGAGTGTACTCCACTGTCTTGCACACAGGGAGTCTAATTAACTTTCTCCTTCGGATTTATACATCCACTAACAAATAAATGGAGAGCCATCCATGTCCTCCGTCATGGGAATGTGTCTGCCTTTATTTTGGAAAGGCAAATGCTGGTTCAGACAAGGACAGGCTTTATGGCAGGGATTTGTCATTGTATCTGTTCAGGGCTTCCTCTCCTTCCCCAGCACAGAGCAGTTCTCCACACGCTGCACTGAGTGATGCACTGCAGTGACAAAGTGTTAATCTCCATTAAAAATTTAAAAGACACACAGCTATTTTCACCTGGGGAAGCTGCTGCTGCTGCTGATTCATCTGCAGCCCTGCGTCCCAAGTCATTACAAATTACCAGGGAACCATCCTTCAGTTCAAATTCCAGCAGCAGGAGCTGCAGATTGCTTCATAAAAGGATGAAGTCCAGTGCTCGTCTTTTGCTACTTAATAAATCACTGAAATGAAATAGCACAACTCTCCTGTTATCTGCAGGTGATTGTCAGAGGTTCAAGTGTTCTGGCCACCATCAGGATCTCAAACATTATTTTATTCTGAAAACACATCAGCGTGGTGGTGCCTTCCTGTGGTGGGAGGCTTCCAACCAATTCTGCAGCAGTTTGAGGGCTTGAGGGGGCCCGTGCCCTCCTGAAGAGAGCAGAGCCAGGGCTACACCCGGGGCAAGACTGAGAGCAGGAAAATATCACCTGTGAAGTGGTGACAGAATCACCACAGAACGCTGGGATGGCTTGGGTTGGGAGGGACATTCAGGACCAGCCAGTTCCACACCTCCCACTGGGCCAGGTTGCTCCAAGTCTTCTCCAACCTGGCCTGGACCTTGCAGAACCATCGACACTGGACATTCCTCTTTGGAACATAAAGAGGTGCTCACAGTAAAACAACTTAAGCCAGGCTTTATTTTGAATGGAGATCAGGCTGTACCTGTTAATGATGGCACACGGTGCTGAAAAGGTAACAAATCACAAAGCAAATCTTGGTTTCTTCTGCCCCCCAACACATGAATTACATTTCCTGGCACCTTTTCCCTCACATAGGTACCGAAATTTTTTTGATGGCGTTGAATTAATACTCAAATAGATTTAATAATGGTGCTCTTCACTGAGAAATTTAATCATCTCCTTACATATTAATCTTAATAATGGCCACATGAACAAAAGGAAGAGAGGGAAGAGGATGATGAGAGGCAGCTCAAGATGGTGCAGGAGCTTGGGATTAGACTGATAGAGCAGCATTTACTTCTTTTATTGTTTCTTTTTAAGAAAAATGTGACTTAACTCTAGAAATCCAGACTCTTCTCATGTTTTTCTGTTGGGCACAGCACCTTCCATCGGGTGAGGCGAGAAAGGCAGCAGCTAAATTCCATGGAAACAGGTGGCCTGAAGGGACCTAGTCCATGAGGAGTTATGGATTCCCTGACACAATAAAAAATAAGGCCATGAACAAATATGGAAAAACAAAGGGTAAAAATCAAATGTGGAAAGAAAGAAAGAACTCCATAGAAAATAAAAATGGAAGAGCTTTTATTGTCTTAATTGGGAAAGCTTATGATAAATGGTGATAAACATAATACTCATCATGATTACCATGAGTAATGTCTGAAAACCGTATAAATTGCTAAAAACATCTGACAGGTGACATCAAATCCATTGAAGAGGTACCATTTCCTTAATCAAAAACAGGAGAAACGAAGCAAAACAGCGAATTTATCTTGCAGGCCTGAGCCCTGAGACATTCTCGTGCAGTTATAAATAGGCTGCTTAAACAGGGTGGTTTGTGGGACTCGTAATTCCAGCTGACATGAGGGACTGTGGAAGAGCAGGAGGAAAAGCTGTCTGTGTGCTGCTTGTTAGGGTAACAGCTTGTGACTGCTCTCAGAAACAATTCTCCTAAAGACCCCGAGTCCCTCAGCCACAGGGAGCACTCCGTGGATTTGGGGCACTTTGGGCAGTGCCACCCCTGCCTACAAACAGTGGGGAGTTGATGCTTTAAGGTTTAGCTTTTGTATTTTTCAGGTTCTGTGCTGCTTTAGTGAGCAGTTCTGAGCTCCACATTAGGGGATGGCAGCTCTCTGCACAGAGCAGGGAGACAAAACAATTCCTGCTCTAGCTGGGACCAAGGACAGGTGATCCAAACCTCAGGCCCAAGAGCAGAAACAACGTGGACTGAAGAGAGAAAAACAAGAAGGATGGGACTTCATAACCTAAAGCTGTAATTGGACAATTAACTCCAATATGCAAATGGAGCAGAACTTGTAACAGTGAGAGACCCCGTGACCAGTTGTCCATTTTGTGACCATTTTGGTTCATCTTGGGTGCAGCCCTGGCTGGGCTCTTGTGCTGCCCCAGGTGTATCCATTGAGGGCTTTTAATAAATCCCTGCTTTATTCTGTAACTCTGTCCAGCCCCTGTTCCAGGCCAGCCTGCACAAGGCATCAGAGTAAATATTAATCCTCTGTCTCAACAAATTTCAGTGGAAAGGGCCCAAGAGCGAGGATAACACCTAATGCAGACAACGTGTGGTGATTTTAAAAAGTACACAAATATAAATTAAAAAAAAAAAAACAAACCAAAAAACAAACCAAAAACATCATTCAAACTTGTTTTACAAAGCTTGTTCTTCAAAATGGTAGAACTCAGGTGTTTTGACTTGCTCTTGAGGGAAGATAAAGATTTTATTATGGGCTGTGCCAACACTGAACTGAGCAAATCCTCCCTGACTCCATTAGCACAATAACCCAAATTAATAATTAGCTTTGGCTAATACCAGATGGTTACATGGCTCTGGCTGGTCTGGATGCATGGGCCAAACCCTGTGGGAGCACACCCCACACCTGAGTGCAGCAGATAAACATTCCCAGAGAAATGGAGCACTTTGTACCTTTATTTAATAGATTAGTGAAGCTGCGATGTCCTTCAGTATCTACAGTTTATATTTGTAGGTGGATGTGTTCCTTACACTGATTTATAGGAATAAAACAGTTGTCACTATGGATTTATAGACCTCTTTCCTAATTTTTGTCTGTGTTTACATATTCCCCAGCCATGCAGCTTGCAGGGGCTGCTGTAGTTCACAAATTGAATAAATAAGAGAATAATGGTATTAAGAATCATGGACTTTTACTTTTGATTCACATCATATTTTAATTGCAGTTGTTTTCCTATGGAAATGCTGCTTCTGGGAAGAGAGTGATGGGGAAGCCCAGGAAAAATGCAGGCTGTTAATTTTAGCTCTAGCCATGAAAGTATTAAGTAAATACATTTCATTAATAAACTAATAATTGTACGTGTACTTATACATAATTTTTTAAAAACTTCCAGAAAAATTCAGATGTTACTATTATTTAAAAGCATGGAAAGGAACATGTGGGAATTTTGCCCTAAGAGGCCAGGAGAGCTGAGGGATTGATGCTCTGGCATTTGGTACCTCCTCTCTGGGATTAGCTGTGGGATCAGGTGTGCCTGGCCCTGGAGAGGCTTGAAAAGTGGGAAGTGGGATACAGGTGATATTGTGGAGCTGATTGAGCAGAAGAGAAGCCAGAGGGAAAGAAAATGTTGCTGAGTAGAGGTGCTGGAGCAGCAGAGTGGAGGGATGGAGCATCCCCTGCTCTGGGGGCTCTGACAGAAGGTTCATGGAGATAAAGCTTTGTACTCAGAGCCAGGACTGTGAGGGAAAACATGGATTATTCTTATGGCTCTGAAAAGCCCCTGGAGAATGAAAACACAGCTCCACCTATCTCTTCAGAGCCCATGTTTTGTATCTTTCCATGTTCCTTACAAATCTTCCTTCAAACCTCTGTTTTCTCTCTCCGTCCCCTCATTTGCTTTGGGCATGGCCAAGCTGCTCCTTCTGATTCCCTCTCCACTAATTTTCAGGGAGCTGAAAACCAAAAACTGATAAAAAAGTTCTAAATAATGACCAGCTTGACCATCTGAGGATTTTTTTAAGATAAATTCAGTTGTGCTATTTGGATGAGCTTTGAGTGGGCAGAGTTACAAGTGGGTGTAACTAATCAGAGTTTAACAAGCACTTGATGGCATCCCGTGGAAATTTGCTGGAATATCTAACCCAAATTAGCACAGGGCTAACCTGTCTGCTGAAAACAGCCTAAATTGGGCACTGGAGCCTGCTGTGCTGGGAGATGTCCCAGGAGACTGGAGTTTAAACCTGGGAAATTCATGACTTGTCTCGGCAGTGGGAGTAAATGTCAGCTTGTTGAATTTCTAACCTGATATTAAAATAGAGAACTCCTGCCCCTGAAACAGGGAATTAATGTGAGAGAGCCAGGGAGATCAGACACAGGGGAAGAAAATGAAATTACCCTCCTATGATATAAACAATTTACAGCAGACTGGGAACGGGTGGTAGGAATCTGAGGGAGCAGTGCCATGGGTGGGGCTCAGAGACACCAAATCCACACTGCAAAGTGGTTTGGAAAAATAATGCCAATGTTCCCCCAAAGTCCTTGTCTACCACGGACACGAGAGCAGTGGAAAAAGCATTTTCTCTCTAGAGCATCAGCCTCAGCTGCATCCTGGTGTGGGGGTGATTTTCTCATTAAAACAAATTAAAAAAGGAGAGGTTTTGGTGGTGTCCAGAGAAGACAGAGTTCAGGAAAAAGAAGGAAAAACCTGGAAAAACAAAAGGAGGAAAGTTCCTTCCTCTGCTTTTCTCTCTGTATAAAAGCCCATATATGAGGCTGAAATCTGGATTTCAGGTGCTGACCATGCACAAGCCTTGCTCAAGTATGTACCACATCTCCTGGCCATTGAACAGAAGAAATAATTCACATTTTTGCCTCTCTTCGACTCCATTAATTGCCAAGTACTCTTGGTCATGTATAGAAACCATTTGAGGTGGTAGAGAAACAGATTATGCATGTCTTTCTCAACTATACACTTCCTTCAACTGCTGAAATCAACTTTTATTTTCCTTATCAGCAAGGATCCTCATGCCTATAATGACAGCAAGAGAAACAGAAGAAATGGAAAAAGATTAGAAATAGGAAAAGATTAGAAATAGAAAAATCTTATGAAAACACTTGGAGAGTTGCTTGGTGATTCATGTGCCAACAATTGGTGTCTGAAATGGAGCTAATTAACATTCTCATTATGGTAATCACCTTCAACATTTCCCTTTATTTTTCTCAGGCTCTTCCCTTAACTGTCTGTCTCTGAGATAAGAAAATTATTATCAGTGTATCAGCCCAGATACATTTCAGGGGATGAATGGCAAGAATTAATTCGGGTCTATCTGAGGAGAGTACAATTAGGAAGCCTTCATGATGAGACTAAATCTCCAGATTACTGGATCAGATATCCTCATTTCAGACTGCTCTGAAAGCCTAACACTGCATTCACCTTCCAAAAAGCACTTAGAAATAACCACCACTGTGAGGGAGGAAGGGCAGGAAAACCACCTGGTCTGCCACAAAGCAATCACTTCATAATCACAGAAGTTTTTTTGCAAAGTTAAAATATGTTTTTTTGCCCTTTTGTTAATTTTATTGGTTTGGTGCTGTAATTTTTATATTTGATTTTAATATTGGTATCTTTTGGAATTTCCCTTTCACCCCTCATTTTTTACCCTTATTTTCTCTGCTGTTTGGGCGCACGAAGCAATACCCTGATACCTCAGGAAAAAATATTGGAATGGATGGTACTGCCTGATTTTGTTGTCCTGGAAACTCATTTGGGTAACATTACTGAAGATCTGACGTGAAGATCTGATGTGAAGATCTTCTGGCAAAGAATTCAGGGTGGGGTGAAAAAAAAAAAGGCAATTTCAGATTTGTTGAATGTGAATGTGACTCTGACTTCCAAATTGTCTTTGACCTCCAGACTGGGGTGAGCTGTGCTCTGTGTCCTCTGGGGTCAGGGCTGTAACTGGGAATGTTGAGTATTGAAATATTTCAAAAATTGAGGAGAGGAGGGAAAACAAACAAAACCAGTCCCAGATGGAGTTTTCACCGATGTTAAGGAATGGGAATGAAACTCAACAGGAAACAGTCAGGGTGGGTCCTTTCCCTTTCCAATCAGTTCTTCCCTTCCCTTTGGAAAAGTGTTCTCCAAAGAATTCCATCTCTGCTGCTTGAGGTGGTCTCCAGGATCTCTCATGCACAAGATGACAAATTTGCTGGAGATTTCTCTGTACAATCACACAGCCTTCAACTCTGAACAGGACTTCTTTTTATTTACTGAGAAGTCACCCTGCTCTGAGTTATTTATATCCTTAATAAAAGGAATTCTTTCTCTCTCTTTTCATTCTATGGATTATTTAGCTGCTGTCTAATAATTCATCAAAGCTCAAAAGTGCCAGGGCTGATGGGAAGTAGTCTGGCTTTTAAGACTTCTTGTTGTGATGTCTATTTTTAATTAAACATTTTCAAAGAAATTTTAACTCCAATTTTGGGCTTATATTGGGGAAAATACCCTTCATTCTCTTTACCTTCTCTGTCACACCCTATACTCTTCCCTTTTCCTTCCCTCCATGTATAGGTTTTAACTTTGAGGGAAACCTGAGTGGGGTTTTTCTCTGTTTTTATCAGACTGAGCCATAGCTGAACACATTGACTAAAATATTTAATTCTTGATAAAATTGTCTTTAAGTTCTTCAAATAGCAATTTTTCTGGTATTATTTATAGTAATTGGTACTAGTTTTGAACAGTAACAGGTGATTATTGCAAGAGATGTGGTGACTATTAGGAAAAATCAAGATTTACTCATTAAATATTTTTTAATCTCATGTGAACTGAAGAAAACGTGTTAATACTGTCGGTGCATAAATCACCCCAGCAAAGGAGCAGATCCTGAGATCCCTGGCCATGGAATGAGCACAAGTGGAAAATATCTGCTCCACTTCTCCACATCTCAGCCCACATGACCATGGGGAAAAGAAAATGAAATTCAAATTCTGTAAGCAGCCAATAAATTTTACATCAGCCTGGTGGGAGCTGTGGCTCTGAGGCCAGAGAGAAAAAGCTTCAGTGTTTTGTGTCATTTCCCAAGCCACTGATCCTCCAACCCTCTCCCAGTGTTTCAAAGCCCTGGAGACAACACCAAGAACTTTGGGTTTAGAGGATGAAATTAATCTGGGCAAGGAAGAGAAGTGAGAGGAATGGAATGGGATCATCCACAGCTGGAGGCAGCTCCAGAGGGAGGACCACTGGGGTCATCAATGAGCAAAACACTTAGGAAAGATCAAATATTGCATCATGCAAACAACAAATTTAAAGGACTTGAGACCTGCTCATGAATATTTAATGAGCTGAAGAAGAAACTAACTTTGGAAAAATGATTATTTTTGCATTTCTGATAATAAGCATTTTCATTTTAGGTTTCATGAGGTTTTTATCCCTGTACTATGTTAAAATATTTCTCCATTAAGAATTTTTGGGTGAATTAATTCATTTATAATGCAGGAAGAAGTGAAAAAACTTTACTTGCCTTTGAGTTTGACAATTAATTTCTGATTTTTTTTAGTAGATAATTCCTTACAATCACCTGTCCATACCACTGTATCCCTGTGTGATAAATTTAATTATAAATAAAATTGTTACATTGCTGTAAATACACAATCAGTGAAAAGGAACATCCTAGACTTGAGCTTTTAAGAACTCCTTTTAAGTGGATCTGATTTCAGTGTTGTTTTGTACTCTGCTTGGAGTTCATAGAACAGGGATAAGATCTCTCTTCGTTCCTACTTAATGCAACTTGATAAAAAGCTGCCCTTTTTACCAATATTTGAATTTTGGTAGGATTAATCTCTGCTGAAAATGTTTCCTTAGGAATTGGTGGTGTGTTAACGATGTAACACTTCTTCTAGACATGAGAAATTTTTCATTTCTTAATGTCATGTGAACTGAAAATCATTACAATTTATGAGATAATGCAGCAGACAACTTCCAGTCTTCCAAAATTGCTCCTTCCTGAGATTAATGGGAGCCAGAACATTCCAGAACTGCCAAGCCAGGGGTGGTGCTGTTCCATAAACCAGGCTGCACCATCACTGATCTTCTACCTTCCATAATTTTCTTTTAATGCCCTAAACCCTGAGAGGAGGAAAACCTCTCCCTGTGTCCTTTTTCTGTGGTGCTCTCCCCAAGCCAAGGATCTTCTGGTGAATGCCCACGGCAGCAAACGTTTCTCTTGCTGCCTGCATGAACTTTATTCCTGCCCCTTTCTCCTTGTGCAAACCCTACAGGATGCAAGTTTTGAGTTTCAAATCCCCAGCTGTATTTTTTCTCTTGTTGGTTTTTTTTTGGTTTTTTTGTTTTTTTTTTTGGGGGGGGGGGGAAGGGAGAACAAAAAAAAATTTTTAACACCCCCCCCAAAAAAAAAAAAAAAAATTAAAATGAATCCAAAAGGGAATAAAGACTCCACCTGGCTGCCCATAAGTTGGGAGGAAAGTCAGATGGAGCTGCTTTGAGAGGTGTGTGTGCTCCACCAGTGGAGCTGCTCCTGCTGTCACAGGGAAGATTACAGAGCAGTGATTTGTGCAGAGGAAGAAAAACCCTCCACGGTGCTGCTTAGGAGTGTCTTAAAACAAAAGCCATACACTCGAGGGCAATGAATAGTTGTTTTCATCTCAATTTTGTTTTATGCTCTTCTTTGATCTAACATGAAAATCATTACAATTTATGAGATAAGGCAGCAGACAAGACCCCGAGGAGTTCTTTGTTATGTAACGCTCCATCCAATTCATTATTTTGTGCCTCTCTCCCTCAAACAGCTTTCTGAGAGATCAAGTTAGTCAAAGCTACCGTGGGTTTTTTAGCTTTGCTAAAATCCACCGTATTACACGCTCAGTGAATTTCCACAGCTTTTGTTCGAGTCACTGACAGCACCTGTCATTTGCCTTTTTATGTCTTAAAAGCTGCTGGTGGCAGCATAATCAAAGATGTTGAGTAAAAATACATATCCTGGAGCAGTGGCCCGAAAAAGTAGTCTGCTTGTATTTCAGCAAAGGCTCTGCGTGTCATAACCTGCAGTTTTATGTTTGGTTTTTTGGGTTTTTTTCCCTTGTGTGTGTCAACACTTCATAGCACAATCTGGTACCCGGGTGAGTTAATAAAAGAAGTGTTGTTAAGGTGGAAAACGGAAATAAAAGTTTATCATTTGGGGTTTTTTTAATGGAAATGAGGGAAAAGAATTGCTTTGCCAATTGAGTATTATAGCCAGAACAAGAGGCAGCCATCTCTTTCAAGTCTGTGGCAAAACTCTGGTGTTGAAGGACTGTTACTTGGATCTAAATTCTCAATAAAAGTCATAAAAGTGCCGTGGTTAAAGTCCCAGTGCTTCCTCTAAAACAGGAAATCACAGCTCCCATGTCCCTGCATTTTCATCTAGGAAAACAATTTTTTCACTTCTTTGACCTTCTATCCTGTAAAGAAAAATAAGCAGTTATTTTTTATTTTTTTGAAGGAAAAAGCTTGGTATTTCATTCCTAAACTTCTACTTTATGGCTCTCTTTGTATAAATGGGGGCACCTTGCACTTCTGGGAGAAGACTGGTAAATTTTAACCTGGATTTTGGCCCTAACTGCTGATTCCCTTTGAAAGGAAATGTTTGTCTTTGGAGGGGGAAAATTCAGTGAAGGAGCAGAGGCTGGAGTTAATGACTTGTCACATTTTGAGTGCTCCTGAGCAGGAAATGCTGAATTTTTAGAGCCCCAAAAGTCTGTTATTTTCTGTAGTAACACCATGAAGTCACCTGTCAGACATGGAGTGTACCATGGGCGACTTCAGGCTTCTTTGAGCTGGAATTGATGCACTTTTAAGAAATAAATCTTTGCTAATATAATAGTTTCATGTACCGCAGCCAAGGCCGTGCAGTTTGCTGTACATCTTCTGTGAGCCTCTCGTAATTAAATGTCAGGTATTCTGAAACTTTGAATGCTTTGTTCCCCTCCCTCATTTGTCACCAGATCTTTGGACAGGAACGTTCTTTGTGTTTTTATAAGCAAAGTAGATTTTATGATGGGATTTTCCTGGGAGATTTATTGTTTTCACCCAAAGGATTACTTTTATTCTTCTGACTGGCCAGGTGCAATTGTGAGATGCCAAAATTAAAGCTCTTCAGGATTCAGTGGGACTGGTTTCTTCTTCTGGGGCTTTCCTATCCCACCCCATCAAATGCTGGAAAAAAGACAGAATTTGGCCGTGTTCTCCTTCAAGAGTTGAAAGGTAATAATGGGTATTTTTCAATTCATGGAACCGTGGAATGGTTTGGGTTGGAATGGACCTTAAAGCTCATCCCATTCCCCCCCTGCTGTGGGCAGGGACACCTTCCACTGCCCCAGGCTGCTCCAAGCCCAGCATGGCCTTGGACACTTCCAGGGGTGGTGCAGCCACAGTTTCTCTCCCATTTTACAAGTTTTTGTTGAAGTTCAGCTGTGTTAGAGTGTGGGAATGGAGCAGAGCCCTGGTTCTCAGCACATCAGAGGCAGCTGCCCCCTCCCAGGACAGTCAATAAACTCTGGGTGTCCCAAACCCAGTCTGGACCTCCACCCACCAAGGTACTGGATCTTTTATTTATGGCCTTATTTACCTGGCTGAAGACAGGAGAAAGCTAAAAACCCAAACCCCAGTCTTATCCAAAGAATTCCTCCACTCAGCCATTTGGGAAACGCAGAAATTCAGGGAGGCAGAGCATAATAAACTTAATGGGGTATAAAGTAGTGGTTTTCAGTCTGTTCCAACATGTTTTGATCCGCAGGAGAACACGTAACTTTGCAGCAAATTCATCACTGGCATTATGTTTTTCCTGTAGGTTTGGAGAGGTTTAAAAATTCTTTTTTAAGCCTGTCTCATCAAAGTCGAGCCTACTGGGGCTGGGGGGGAGACGTCTGCCCATCTCAATGACATTCTTGGAGATGTTAATTTTTGCCACTTTATGCAGAACTCAGAATTTGTGAATCTTTTGCAACATTCATAAGGGACTACAGAACATTTCTAGGAAAAAGAAAAATACGAAGAAAAAGTAGGTTAGACTTGAAAGTTGTACAATATTCACAAAGGCTGTGAAAGATGCAAGCACCTGCATATTTCTAAACTGGCAGGAGATATGAGGGTTTTGTCCTGTTTAACAGAGTTAGTTTGAAAATAACTGGGGTGACATGAAATGTGAGTAAAAATATGGGCAAGAATAAAAACGCTTTCGGTATCTCATTAAAAACAAAGCCAGCAATAGCTTTTATTCATAATCTCCTTAGACCCTTTTTTTTTTGTAGCTGGTGTTAGATTTCAATGATTTTCTGTAAAAGATGCATGTAGAAATCTCAATAGGATAAGTTGTGCTTATAAGGACCATTTCCAGGATTTTGTTGTTTCTAGGTTTGTTTTATTTAGGATGGAGAGACAAACAGAGAAATAGGGGAAAAACCCAAATTTATTTTGAATTAAGAAACTTAGTTCTACTTTTCTGAGCCTTACTCTTCTTATGGTAAATACTTTCAAAGATGAACAGTGGGATCGCAGCATTATTTAGGATTATCAGAAAAGATTAAATTTAGCCTAATTCCTTTGACACAGTGAAAGGTTTATCAGTGGTGATATTAGGAAAAAATTTTGTAGGAAGGTTGAGAGATTTTGGAAAATGTAACTCATGGCACGTTAATAAATGCATTATTTTATATGTGAAATTTAAATAATCTACCTCATTCCATAAAGAAATATCTAATTTGAAAGCAACATCATATGAAAACCTTTTAAATCTCTTTGAACAACTGCAACCAAGCTGATATTGGGAGCGAAAACCAAAGAGATGGAAATGCAAAGTGTTCATTAAAAAAAAAAAAAAAAAGTAGTTCATTTCTTTCTTCTCCTTAATTTCGAAGGTAGGAACCCTCTAAGGAGAACGGTTAAATATGGATAAGAATAACGAAAGGTAAAGTTAATACTTTATATTAATAATTCTGACAGTTCTACAAAGAAAACGTCAGTGTGTTTCCAGCATGCCTTTTTCTAAGGCTGGGATGCTGGAGCTCCTCACTGCCACGTGCAAGGAGAGTTGGCTGGAGGTGGATTTTTCCTCCCCGTGAATGAGAGTGGAGCTCCCGACTGCTCCCGGCTGAGGCGCACAAGGTTCCCAACTCCTGCTCCTGAGGAGGGGGAAGAAGCAGCAGTTTGCCCTGGGATAAGTTCTTACATCTTTGGAGCAGGGAATAGTTGATGAAAGCCCCGCTCCCAGCTCGCAGCGGGAGCACAGCTGCGTGGAGGGAAGGGACGGCTGCGTTCAACGCGCCCGCCGCGCCAAGCGGAAAGAGCAATAAACGAACGCAAACCGTGGGAGCTCCCCTGTACAGGCCGGGGTGCCCTGCAGGGAAAGGAGCTCCAGGCCAGGCTGAAGGACAGCCCTGCCCTCGTGGAAGGCACCAGACAGAGGTGGAGGTCCAGCTCAGGGGCGGGGAAGGGCTGCAGAGGTGTCTTTGGAGCCAAGAAGAATTCTCCGGTCATCCTTCGCAGCAATCCTTGGAATGACTGAGCACTCCCTACACCTCAGATTCCTGGTGGAATCAAAATGCTCAGGTCAGGATGAACCCTAGGACAGACCTTGAGCCCCTGTCATTGTCCTCCTGCTGCTGTTTGACTTGGAAACAGCAACATTCCATTCCAGGTTCATCTTACTCCTTTTTTCCCTGAAGATACCCCAGTCCTACTGAAGTAAAAGTGCAGTTTAGCTGCAAGGAGTTGGAAACCCAGCCTGAGAGAGGGAAAATAAAATTTCATCCCTCCAAGTGCCAGCGTGAGGGCCATGGCTCAAGGGAATGCAGTTTTGGCAATGAGACACTGCAGGTATTTCCAGTGTTTAGTGGAAGTTTCTCCCTGTTGACCAATAATTCCAAGCAGAGGAATTCTCCTTGTAACAGAGTGATCCTTCCCTGCCATCAGCCAGACCACTTGAAATGTGTTGCCTTCCACCACATGCTCCCTCAGTAGAAAAATAAAGGCAAATATTTAAAACATTACGCTTAAAACCCGAGATCTTCCTTCCTTAATTTGGCAGTTTGCAAAACATGGCATTTGTGAGAAGCTGGCACCACAATTGTCAGAGCATCTCCATCAATACAAGAGTGGAAAACAAACTCCCTGGCAGCAGCAGGCACAGCTGTGGGTACCCACTCCCTCCCTCTCCTTCCTACCAGGGAGTGCTTTTTTTAGCCTAAACTGTTTGTGTGATTAGAGGGGGAAAAATGTGAGATTAGCAATGTCTCATAAAAAAAGAAAAGACCTTTAAATGCAGTTCAGGCTTCTGCAAAATAATTCCTCACAAACTTGGCAGTTGCTCTTAAAAAAAAAAAAAAATAAAAAGCAGCCACCTGCCATCTGGAAATAACTTGCAATAATGACAAAGGAATTAAATGTATTAAAAAAAATGAATTGTTTCTGCATGAAAAATTATTCTTTGGCCACTTCCACCTTCCCAAGGGGACTGCTCATGGCCTGGACCCTGCAGAGAAAGTTTAGTGCCACTTAATTCTGGTTTTGGATGTTCTGGGTGTTCACCTGATCTTCCCAGACCATCACTCCAGTGCTGCAGGTCTTTAAGGGAGACTAAATTAAAAGCAGCACAACTGAAATAAGATTAGGTTGCTTATGGCTGCACAAGCAGTTTCTGTGCATTGGGCTGCTAATTATAATGTTTCCTTTAATGCCATTTATTTGCATATCTTTGGGTGTATTGTACAGCTTTGCAAATTCTTAGCAGGCATTTGGAAACTATTATCCATTATTACTTCCTTAAAATCACAGCACTTAAATCAGGTCACCCAGCTGTTTAGCATCTGATAACAAGATTAGAGGGATTGATTGTGCTCTCTGTAAGGCTGCAAATACAAATTAATCTAGGAGCCTTTGGAAGTTTATCAAAATGATATTTTTCTTCTGAGAATGTTATAAACAGTTGAAAATACATCCATAATTTGCAATGGGTATTTTAGGCTCTAAGGTACATTATTCTTTTTGAATACTAATCTTTTTAGCTCTTGCTGTAATTATTATAACTTCACATAGCAGATAGTTAATACTTCAAGTTTCTGCTATTTAGTATGGTGGAGCTGTCCCTGTTTTCATTAATTCCATCAATCAAACTTAACTCTCCTCCACCTCTAAGAAGTAACTATAATTATTTTTATGACCATATATATGCTAATGAAAGAACTATTTCATGACATTTTAATTAATTCTCAAAATGCTTATGGACTCAACGCTGACATTGTCTTGGAGTGAGTGGTGCAGAGAAAAAAGTCAAATTATAAAGTTATGGCTAATTGGAATAAAGCAGGAAATACTGGCAAACACGATCAGAGCCATCTTGGTAATTCACTTACTTTTTAATTCTCTTTTGTATAATTACAAATTTAAATGTTTTGCTTTCAAGGTAGTGTAAATCTACATTTTTGAAAACTTTGACATATGGATTTTTAATTTTTTTTTTACATCTTCTCATCTTCCTTGATCTTTTCTTTGTTTTTTACATTTTTTGGTACACTCTGGCTCCCAACCCCTGTCTTCACTGTATGAAAACACGTGAGGAAACTCTGAAAATGACAAAACGTTTTTATGTAAATGGAACTAATTAGTAAATAGAAACTAATTATTAAATAGAAACAACTTGGATTTTCAAGGTGGCTTAAGGCACATCAATGCCCTGGGCAGAACTTGCTGAAGTCTATTAAAAATTGTGTTTGAAAACCAATTGGATATTTTGAATAACAAAAAAAGTGGGAAGAAACTTTCCAGATTTTTGATTTGGCTTTGAATTTCTTTGCTTCACCTCTGAATCTCAGCCATAAGCAAAGAATAGAACAAATGTGGTTTGATATTTTGGAATCCTAAGTGACCCTCTGGTGACACGGGAGTCATTTGGGAAGGTGTTGCACGGGGGATTTATTGAGAAACTGGGCTTTTGGAGAGCTGCAGAGAGGTGGGAGGGGAAGGCACATTGTGATGTTTGCTGGTCTGTGGCCAGGTGGAAATGCCCAAAGAGAAAAATAAATCCCTGCCCATGGTGGGGATTCTGGAATTGGTGCTCTCTGCATCCATTCAAGCCACACCATTCTGAGATGTATAAAATCAGACAAAAATCTGCACCTTCAATCCCCTTTTGATTGACCTCCCACGGGAGCTGCCCCTGCCCCAGCCTGGGAAGTGCCTCCAAAGCTCCTTTGATTGCTCCAGGTGGTGCCCACGGATCTGCTGGTCGAGCCAGTCCTTGCCTCAGGTTCAGTTTAAACTCTTCGGATCCTTCTCCTTTCCCTCCTAGGCTCCAGCTCCCGTTTTCTGCTCTGAATTCCTGCAGCCTCCTGTGACACATCAGTGAGAAATCAGCAGAGAAATCTCTGCCCTGAGCCCTGGGAAACTTCAGAGTCCAGGGGTTCGACAAATATTTGCTTTATAACAGCAAACAAGGGTGAACGTTGAAGAAGTGCAATGTGTGCCAGCATGGGCACAGGCCGTTTTCCAGGGAAGAATCCTGCAGAACCAGCAATGTCATTTCTCTTTCCACTCTTCATTAGCAATCCCTTTGTCAGCACACGCTGTGTTCCCTGGCCCTTTGCTGTCAGAACGGCGTTAGGGGCAAACGCTCCGAGTTCAGCCGTTCCTGGGGCACTGCACTTCTTGTTCTTACACATGAAAAACCTACAAAATAGCCTCAGTTGATGGAGCTCGGAGGAAGGCAGGAAAAATCCAGATGTTTATCCTTGCAGGGCAGCTGAAAGGGGTCGGATTCTGGCCTAGCAGGGGTGGCACATCTGGTGGAACCCAAATTTTGTGTCTGTGCAAAATCTCCTCCCTCCCTGTGCAGTTCAAGCACCTTTTCCTCATCTCCCCTCTCAGCACTGCTGGCCCTTCCTGCAGAAATCAAAATTTTGCTGTTCCAGACCCTGAGATCCGATGCCTGCCAGGCCAAAGGAGATTCAGCAGCTGCTGCTGCATCAGATGAAACATCTTCATAATTCCCAGGAGGGGCAGGTGTGCTGGGCTGGTTTGCTTTGCTCAGGTGTGAGATGAGGTTTCCATGAGCTGGTTGTGGTGTCCAAGTGGAAATGCTGCAGGTTGGAGCTCACCTTGGTTGTTTATTTCCCTTCTATTCTCTTTAAATCAATTCCTAATCTCTCCCCTTCACTCAATTTTGAGCTGAAAGCAGCCCTGGACCCTTTTGCATGGGTGGATTGCTGGGTCAGTGAAAGGATGTGAGCATCTCTTGGAAATTCTGCACGCTCACCTGGAGATTGAAATGAGCTCCATCGTCCTGGATCTTGATCTTGAGGGTGTTTTTTTGTCAATAATTATTTCTGAACTGATGGAATTCCCTGTAGAGAGAGTTAATTTAATAAAGTTGACAGTTAATGCCCCAATACAGACTGCTGTATCACATTCCAGGCCTTTCTCAGGGGTATTCAGGATATGTTGTTTCAGCCAAATTCTGAAAAAAAAAGTAAAATAAAATGAATGAAAATGTGTTGGTGGAAGTTTATAGATTCCATGCACCAGAACTTACTTTTGGGGTTTTTTTATTTGTTTGGGTTTTGTGTTTGTTTTTTTTCTTTTTGAGGGGAGGTGGTTTTTGTTTGGTTGTATTGTGTGTTTTGGAGGTTTTTGGGTTGTTTGTCTTGGGTTATTTGTGGTTTGTGTTAGTTTTTTTTTTTTAAATTTGATTGCATTAAATCATTGGTTAAACTCCGAGTCATAGTTAATTTCTGTGCTTTTCACATACCTCCCAAATTTTCTTGAATTCTCTGTAAAAGCAATTGGGAAACTCAGTTGGAAAGCCGTGGGTTTGCAGCAGATCTCTCAAAGCAGTAGCAGAAATTATTTTATTTTTCTTTTTCAGGTATGGGGTTTTGGCAAGAATTGGGGATTTTTAAGTCAGACTGTTGGGAGAGTGGCTGGTGGAGCTGTGTGGAAACTTCCCCAGAGGACCCGGATTAAAGAGCTCCAATGGCCCTGTAGAACAAATTTCCCTGGACCCTGCTGGCTGAAACCACCCCAAACTCCAGGAATCCTGGATCATCCAGGAATTTCCCTTGGTGGCACCACAAAGAGGAGCAGTGTCAGCAGGGTGGTGCAGCCATGCTGCCCCTGAACTCAAATTGCAATGTATTATTATTATTATTATTATTATTATTATTATTATTATTATTATTATTTCATCCAACTTTCTGTACTAAAACCTTTTTATTTTCTAAGGACAATTAATTCTGTGCTGCTGAAAATACATATTTTTTTTAATCACAGTGGGGATGAACATTGGTGTTCCTCTAGTTCTCAAGATCTGCTGTTTTTATTAAAAGAACCAGAAAAGAAGCCCACTTGCTGCTTTTATTGACTGATACTTGGTAGGGTTTTTTATGAAGGCAGTAGAGATGAAAATCAACAGCAGTTTTTGAGGTGAAAGTTTTGTGTGGGACTGCCTTTCATGGCATGGTTTGTGTTTGAGCAGAGGACAAATTCCCAGTGTTTGATCCAGAGCTGTGTCAAACCAAAGCAGAGTCCTGTGATTCTGGCAATGCAGACCCTGAAAAGTCACCCCAGTGAAGAAATAACTCAATATTTCTGTATAAACAACCTCACCAAAAAACCCCAAAACACCAAAACCACATGTTCATTCTTTAACAACAGTGATCTAAAATGTTACACTTGAAATTCGTTAATTTCCGCAAAGTCTGTGGTATCAAAAATGTAAATGCAAGTTTTATATGGAAGGAAATAAATTATAGGAGTTTCTGCTACCTGAAAATCAAACTGCACGTGGATGTGATTGAGCCTTTGGAAAATGAGGGAGTCACGTGCAGACAGATGATGTTTAATGGCTCGTGGAAGCTCAGTTTGCAGCTTGAAGAATTATGTAAATGTCTGTGTAAATCTAAATACACAGCATACACAGCTCACCAAGCAGTGCCTGGAACACCACTTTAAAAACCTATTAGGAAATACAAAGGTTAAGCAGGTCCAATAAATAACATCAAAGTGATGGTAGAGGAATTGATGCCAAAACTGCAGGGATGTGTGCATGGGATTGTAATGAAATTTCTGAGAATCTCAGTGCAGGTGGCAAATGCTGTTGTTGGACTCAGTGAGCTGCAGAAAACTGCTCGGACTCAGAAAACAATTAGAAAAACCTTAAATTGTGTGTTTCAATGAGTTCACGTGTCAACAAATTGGGATTTTTCTCTCATGGCTGAGAGAAATGGTGAAAGTTTTGCTCAGAGCTTGATTTGTTTGAACCAGCCCTTGGACTGTGTTCTGTTGGGGCTGTAAACTCGAGTTCAGAGCTCTGCTGGAAGAACTTTTGTGTGTCTGTATCCCTCCATCCCTTCCCCTTCTCCACCCACCCATGCCATGGCTTTACAACACCAATCCCATGCCAAGAGAGGTAAATTTTAGGGCAGAACAAATTTATTCTTCATTTCATCCCTGATCCTGCATTCCCAATGCATGAAGCAAATTTATGCTTGAATTTGTGCCAGACCTCACTGCTAAAATGTTTTTCTTTCTGCTTGCCTTCCCCAGTTCCCTGTAATATCATGGGGGAAAAAAACCTTATTTTTCTTTGTGATATTTTCTAGATAAATATTTTCTATTTTCTCTCGTATTGTTTTCTTCTTTTTAATAAAGAAAAAACTGTCACTGAAACTATTTCCAGAGGAAGGGACTGTTGATATTCAGAAGAAAAGCTTTTTAAAAAATAGCTTTTCTTTGCTGCTTATAAATCTTTATCATCACCAAACTCCAGTAATCAAATAAGAACAGTTAAAACAAGGAAAAAAAAAAAGGCTCTCCAGCAACCTCAGTAGCTTTAATGATCTGGTAAAATAGACATAATTATCATAAAAAAGCTATTACATAGCTTTTGTCACTGGAGTTGTTTATGGGATAAAAATTAAAGTACTTAAAGGCAGCAGAGGTTTCCTTTGTTTTCAGCCACTGTCCCTTCCTACTGAGCTCAGTGAAGCCATTAAGGTTTTTTCCCTGAGAAGGCCTTGGGTAATGAAATCCATCCATTCCAGAGGGAAAAAAATCTCAATTTAGTGATTTCTAGTCTCTGTTTCCATACCAGATGACAACACTCATGTGCTTGTGTCCATCTGTGTGCCCAGATATTCCTCACTGGCACCCAAATCTCTTCAAGAGGTGAGAAGGTAGCTTAAAACTTATATAATAAAGATATAAATATATGTATATGTTTATGTATTTATAAATATGTTAATATTTGTTAATTAAATATGAAAATAAGTATAAATATATGTGTAAGTTAAGTATAAATATATATAATATTTATATTTATAATTAAATACATATAATAAATA
>VZSE01006255.1:789368-824921 GCA_013398275.1 Promerops cafer
ATTTTATTTTAATTTAATTTTATATAATTTTATTTTATTTATTATTTTATTTTACTTTATTTTATTTTAATATAAACCTTTAAAGCCAAGAACTCTGCGCTCAATATTTATTCCTGCTGCAAATTTCTGCCCCAGACAGACTTTAAGGACAAGTTTCTTTCTGCCCATCATTGATTTGCCCCATAAATCAGTCCCCACCTAAAACTTACAAGGAACAAATGATAGGTCAGGAAGAAATGAACTGAGGGTGAGGATTTGCTTCCTTGCAGGGATTTCTCCCTCTCTAATTTCAGTTTTAACCATTTTTATGCCTCCCTCTAGTCTGAACTTCGTTTTAACCTCTGAGTGAGCTTGGACTGGGGTGAACAAATTTAAGGAATAAAGGGAGAACAAAATCCAGGCAATCCTCAGCAGAACCTGGTGCTTTTTACTGCCTCTGGGTGGAACCCTATTTATTTTATAAATAAAAACATCCTGGCTGCAGCCTTTAATGCAGAATTTATTGTGAAGAAAACCCTAGGTGGATACACGAATGAAGGAACATTTGCTGCCACTAAATTTAGGGAGGGAAAAAAAAAAATCAATAATTGCTGCGTTGCATCAGTGAATTAAAGAGTACTCAAGAAAAAATATGAAGTGCTCCTGTAAGTGTCAATATATGGCATTATATTGGTTTAATACATATAAACAAGATATAATAAATAAAATACAAAGATTTTGAAGACAAATAAATGGGGCTCAGTAACTAAGGATCAAAAAACCTGCCCAAGAACGTTGACAGCTGTTCAAAGGTGGTGTAGATGACTACAGGAACCTGTAACTTCCTCTACACCCTTTTGTGGGAAACACAGATTTTTGGAGAGTTGATGGACAGAAATACTAATTTTGAAGGTGATATCAACTAATGGTTATAAAACATGGAGGAAGTTGTTGTTCCCCAGAAGAAAATGGAAATTGGTTTTGATATTCTGGTAAAAAGCCACATTATCGCCTTGGTGGGGTTAAATGTTCCTGTTTCTTAATGAAGTATTTGCTATAAATGCCTTTGAAATTGGCTGGATTTTGCTAGGTTGAGGTTGGGTGTCTGAAATGCTGCAAAACCAAGGATTGGGCTGGAGGGATGCATTGCCAGATTTCCATTTCCATACCCGATTTCTGCTGCTGTTGGTGATGCAGGGTTGGTGGGGTCTTTGTGTCTGTCCCTGTGCTTGGTACCTGCCCTGCCCTGCCCTGGGAGCCATTCCATCCTTTGCTGCTCACTGATTCCCCGAGGAGCAGCAGGATGAGGGCGAGGAGGCAGCTCTGGGGAGGAAGGAGCTGCAGGGTTATGATCAGCAAAGGACCCGCAGGGAGAGCTCCTGCCCGAGGGTGACTTTGTGAGCAGAATGCAGGAGAAATCAGCTGGAGGCTGGGAGAAAAAACCTAAAAAATTCTTTCACACCTTGCAAGGATGTCACCAACTCTCAGGGACACACAGGCGGGTTTTCCTTTCTCCATTCTTGCCAAAAGACCCCCGGGGACAGGTTTCCATTTGCACCAGGCACGAGTGGATGATTTCCCCAGGGGAGAATATGAGATACAAAGAGACGAGATAACATCTGGTGGTTTCCAGACCAGAGTGGCAGCAGATATTCCTGCCTGGGCTGAGGGCTTGCAGCTTGTCAGGCTCCTCAGGGGAACGAGCAGGGCTTGGCTGGAGAGAAGCAAAAAGGTGAGAAAGGGCCCAGGGAGAGGGAGAGGAGGCGTTGGAGGAGGCGAGGATGTTCTTTGTCACCTCTGAAAATGAGCATGAGCAGAAATAGGGAAAGGTGAGAGATTTCCCTGGAATCTCTTCCCATCCCAGTGATGGCAAACTGGCCTGGCAGAGCAGCCACGGCTGCCTGGAAGAAGAGGAGGTAAGTTTTGGTGAAATGTAGAGAATTCAGAAGAGAACGAAGCAGCAACACTGGAAAATCAACATTTTGCTCCCTTTGGTCTTTGTGGATCTCCCCACAGCCACTCATTCTATCATCATATCCTTGTCTCCCCTGCTAATTCACTGCCTAGGCAATGTAAGGTTGTTTTCTTTGTTTATTTGTTTTAAAGAGCTTTGTTTGTTTTCTTTCAGCTGTAAGACCAAATGCTATTTTGGATCCAAACTTGATGTGACCCTGGTGGTTTTGGCTCTGGGGTGGGGAGCTGGAAGTTGCTGAGAGGGGAAAATGCTGCAGGCTGAGATGGGAAATCCTGCCCTAGCAGCCTGCCAGCCTCTCCCCATTGACTATGGCTCTGTGGCTTGGTTAAGTGCAGGAAGGAGATTTTAACTTCAATTTTTCATCTGTGAATCACTCAAATAACGCTGTGTGCTGTGTTATGTAGGATACATTGCACACGTATCCTGAATCTATGGGACAGGCACTGTTGAACAGGGAGACAGTGGAAAAGGGAAAATGAAGAAACAGGCACAAAAAATGAGGAGTTTGAATCGTGTTTTGTTCTAGGAGGAGTTGCATGGCACAGCCATGAAGTACAGGGCCACTGAAGATCTCTTTTAAATGCATGCATCCAACATAAATCTAAAAAAAATATTTCTTTTTATTTTGTTTTCTTCCTTCTTTAAATGAAAAAACCCAAAAACCTCGTTTTGATAAAAATGCTTCACCCTGTGGTCTGAAATAATTTGCTCTGTTAGTCCTCAAGGCTCCTCACAGTGTACAATAGTTTTTTGGGGCTCCAGTTGGAATTTAGCAGTGAAGCTTTTCTGTCTGAAACGAGAATTTTGTGTTAGGTGAAATTTGCCTGCATTTGTATTTATCTTTGAGTTGTTTCTAACTTGTGTCAGATATTCCTGAAGTACCAGCTCAGCAAATCTATAAGTGTCTCACAGGAAAAAAACAATTGGGTTATAACAAACATCATCCTTTGCATAGTAATGAAGAAATAAGAAAAAAAAAAAGAGAAAAAAAGAATGGACTTGAGAGGATTGAACTGGTCTAAATATCAAATCAAATTCCTTTAAAATGTGAACTGCTTTCCTTGATTTTGGAGAAACATCCTGCAAGCTGAAGGTACCAAAATTGGCTCTTGGGTGAGTTATCCTCCTGTGCTCAGCTGAGCATCTGGTTGGTAACTTTTCTCATCAGTGAAAACATCATTTTCTTGAAGTTAAGGGCGTTTTGCAGTCATTTCCCAGGGACCAGTATTCCATCATTGTGCTGGTTTTGTATTAATTGATTTTTGGTGAGGAGGGAAGATCTCCCCCCAGAGATGCTCCTAGTTTGCATAAAGATCTGACAGCAGCTCTCTTCTCTCAGGACGTGGCAAGCAGAGAGTTGGTGATTATGGAAGATAAATATGGGCAGTGCTGATTAGTGAAAATGATTGATAAATGGGGTGGGGAATGGGAACAAGTGTGAGACACAAAACGGCAGAAACAAATGCTCAGATTTAGAGTCCTGTCCTCAGAAAGTGCCTGCCTGTCAAACAGGCGGAAATAAATTATGAGAACGTTGGCATTTGATATTTCCAGTGACAGGGGTGACATTCATGAGATGGATGCTGGGAAGTCGCTGCCCACAGCGGGTTTGTCCAGCGTGTGCAGCTCTCCAGGAGTGGGAACTGAACTCCAAAGTGTTTTGGAGGCTGCAGAAGAGGAGTTTTCTGCTCCCTGGGGCAGGCTGGAGCCTTGGCTGCTCACAGCCTGGGGCACAGGGTCCTGTTGGTCACACACACGGCCTGAGTGCCCCTGGGGTCACTTGGGAACAGCCAGACAAAGCAGTTCCAGGGAGCTAAACTTTATCTCAGTTTATCTCAGAACCTTAATGGTTTAAAGTCAACAATTGACCTGGATCTGCCTCTCTTGACATCTGAGACAAAATTCCCATGGATTCTCACGGAGCTGTTTTTCATCCACACACTCCTGGTACCTTTCCCTTCTGTGCTTGAGCTGAGATTTAGAAAATGAATCAATATTTTATTTTTCCCCTTAAAGCTTTTCTTTTCTTAGCTGACATAGCAGCAATATGAAGAGAAGCTGGCTCCTGGTGGCCTCACCCCCCATCTCATCAGGTTAATAATTTTTATTCCTAATTTCTTGTATTTTTTAGTCTACACCTGGCTGTCATTTTTTGTGTGTGCAGACTAAAAGCTTTGTTTATTTGAGTCAGAGACTCCCTAAGGTTGGAGAAGACCTCTGAGATCAACAAGTCCACCCATTAACCCAGCACTGCAGGTTCACCACTAAACCCTGTTCCTAAGCACCACATCTACATGGGGTGTTCATTAAGGCCTTTGAAACTGGAAATAACTAACGAGCCAAAATAATATAATCCCTTATTATAGGTGTTCTTTTTCTCTCCTTATTTTATGTAAGGAAAACAACTAAAAGGTCAGAAAAATTCCTCATGTCCTAACCTGATGTTGCATGGTTTATTTCTTGAGTTACAATATTTAAATGCCAAGTGTCCACAGGAGAAATAAATTATTCATTATAATTAGAAAAGTGTAATTTTAAAAAAAATCATTTATTGGTGACTAAGCAGCATATTCAGTGAGAATGTTTCTTCTTTTGTACAATAGCTGTGTACTTTGAGATAATGTTCTAATTAACCTAATTGCAGCTATTGTATTGAACTGTAGGTTGAGATCCAAAGTGTCATGGCAACATGGAGAAAAGCTCTGCAAGCCTCTGCTTTCTCAGTAGAATCTCAAAAATAGCTCTTTATTCTAGGAAGTAAGGAGGTAAATCTTCTTAACAAGATAAAGCTTGAACCAAGAAAGAATTTTCCCCTTTGCACTTGATGGTAAAGCATAAATTAAGGATTTCTGCTTCAATTTAATTAGCATAAGCCATCATAATAATGTACCCCGTAAGTGTTTGCTTTTCCTGTCTGGAGCAAACCTCCTGTGCTCAAGAGATTTACTGTAAATCATTGAATATTAATTTCTCGGATTTTATTGAAGAACGTTTTCCACGGTCGGCTTAGAAGAGAGAACAATCATTCCCTTTCCTTTGCAGGAAAGATCTCAGTTAATACAGTGACATTAACTAAAAGGGTCTCCATGAAATGCTGCTCCAGCTTTATGATCTGGCTGAACTCCGGAGACTTCTGGGAGTGGGAACTTCAGAAAATAGGAAGAGGATGTTTCAGCTGAGTCTGACTCAAATGCCTGATGATGTTCAGTCTCCCTGCTCCCTGCAACTCGTGTGATCGTTCATTCCATTAACGCTTGTAATGCTAATTAGCAAACTGCTGCTCAGTTTGATTCATAGAAATGTTTGATTCCATACAGGCTGAGTAATGATTGCACAAGTGCCGTAAATTCAGAAGAGAGCTCGGCACGAATAATAAAGATAATAAAGATCACAGTTCGGGGCTAATAAATTTTATAAGTTTAAAACATAATGGATTAGAGTCTATTTGCACTCTGGTGCTCTGCTAATATCATCAAAGCAAAGGTTTTTACTGCATGTGCTGTTTCCCATAAATTAAAAACCTTGCCTAGTATCTACCGCTCGTTCTCCACATCTGGGGTTTTGTTTGGGTTTTGGGGGGGCTTTTTTCTGCTTGTTTGGGGTTTTATTTGTTTATTGGTTCATTTGTTTGTTTGTTTTCTCCCTGAGGAGCACAGTTCATC
Source organism: Promerops cafer (assembly GCA_013398275.1). NCBI lineage: Eukaryota > Metazoa > Chordata > Aves > Passeriformes > Nectariniidae > Promerops > Promerops cafer. The sequence goes on from VZSE01006255.1 coordinate 794,985, forward strand.
CACACCGGACTCCATCTCCTCGTGTCTGTGCTTTCTGGAGAGCTCAGAGCAGCATCCCATCAAATTAAAATCTCACGAGCTTCTCTGTAGCCTGTCATTAGCTGATTTTGGAGACAAATATTTACGAGGTCCATTTGGTTCCCATATGTTTGTCTGGGAAATTGGGCACCTTTTTTCAAGACCACTTGTGCTGTCCAGAGCCCTGGTGGGACACTGGGGCTTGACCTGAACTGATTGCTGGAATTTTCTGCTTCCAAACATCCCTCTCCCATGCATTCCACTTCCCAGTGTAGCTAACATTCTTCTTTCCACAGAGAAAAGCCTCCAGAAAAATATGTCCTTAAGCCAGGAGTTTGCATTGGGTGGCTGGAAAATGCAGACCAGAAAAAGAAATGTGAAAATTTTCTGGATTTTTTTTGTTCCTTCCTCTAAAATCCAGCCCAAATAGCAACTTATGAGGACATATAACATATATTGGCTTCCTAGGAGTCACAAAATGATAAAAATACAAGGGATTTTTCCCTGGAATTCTGGAAATATCCTTAATTCCATATATAGGAGAAGATTATTCCTGTTATAGTGATAGATTTTTGATAAAATAAAGGCCAAATATTTATCCTGGTGTTACAACAGCCATTCACAACATATTTGCCAAGCTTTTGGTGATGGCATTTCACATCCAACTGTTTGGCTTGTGGAAACAAGGAGCTGGAGACTTGAATTTCCATCTCCGCCATCGGAGAGCACAAATACAACTTTTCCAAGGAATTTTGTAGCCATAAACTTTTCAATTTGCCAAGGAAAGCTGGTCAGGAGGCAAATGCAGCTGAAATACGAGTTCAGAAGTGGTGACCACAGCAGCACTGTCTGCTCCACTGCACTTAATTTCCTTTGTGAGACTTTAGGTACTTAAAGTAAATCCCAAACCGAAAAGTCGCCGCTTCTCCCCAGCTGCTGGAAAAGCTGGAACACTGGTTCTGGCTTTTATGGGCTCCAATATAAATCTCAACGAGTCCTCCATGAATAAAATGAATTGCAGTCTCCAAAGTTCTCTCTTTTTGCTTTAAATTGAACCGCTACCAATTTCTAAACTTTTATTTTTCCCCCTCCTGTGCCTAAGTGAAAATGTTTTCTCTAAATAGTTTTAAGTGCTTAAAAGAATATGTAATTTTATACTTCCTAAGCCCCTTTCTGTCAGAACATAAGAGGTCCACAGAGATTAAGGATTCAATTTAAAAGTAATCAAATACTCATTTTTCCTATGAATATTTAGGCCAGTGACTTGCCAGAACTCACACCTGAATCTGTCAAATCCGGGGCGGGTTTTCCATCATTTTCCCTCCATCTCTGCTCATTCACAGAATGTTTTTTTTTTTCAAGCTCTGACTGCCCAGTATAATCCAAAAACACAGGAGCACAACCAAAGGTTTCAAGAGCAGCAGGAAAAGTGATCCCTGTTCATGTCCATTCATGTCCATCCCCGTGCAGCCCTCAAAGGCCAGCGTGGATTCCGAGGGTCGGGAGCACATTTTGTGTCTGGAGGGGGCTCTGGAGGCGCCAGGGGAGGCTGCGTCGCAGAGCTGATGCTGCAGTTGGTCACCGTCCAGCTCCTTCTGCTTCACAGCCACAGATTCCCTCTGTTTCTCCCCGAGACACATCCTGGGAGTAACAACAAACCCAGAAACGTAATTTGAAATTTATCTCTTCAATGCAATGAAAACTTTCCTTTTCTTTTTTAAATCCTCACCTCTTTTTTTGCCCGTTGGGGGTCAGCAGGTCCTCAGTTGCTCTGGGCTGCTGAGGTGTTGCACTGCCTGGAGCTCTTCTCTCCCTGCCAGATCTCAAGAGCTAATTTTTGTTTAGCTAATTAATGTTTTGCTAATTCTTCTCCTGCGTGCCAGCCCTCCTCGTCTCCTGTCCCAAGCCAATGACATCTTTCCACAGACACTTCCCCCGAGCTGCCACCTTATTTATCTCCTCGTCTCTCTTGCCTTAAGGAACACGATAAACGTGAAGACAGTGCAAAAAGTTTCTCACTTTTGTTTCAATTTCCTTAACCTGCTTGGTAGAGCTGTCTCAAGTTTTGTCTGGCCAAAGCAGGTATCAATCTCTTCTTTTTTTTTTTTTTTAATAAAACTATTCTTTTAAATATACATGTAGCATTATAACAATTGGATACAATTTTTATTTTATTATTTTATTTTATTTTGTTTTATTTTATTTTATTTTATTTTATTTCATTTTATTTTGTTTTATTTCATTTTATTTCATTTCATTTTATTTTATTTTATTTCATTTTATTTTATTTTACTTTATTTTGTGTTATTTTATGATTTATCGTGCTGTGATAGTATGGCACACAGCAATGGGTCACCACGAATGGCAGGCACTGAATANTTTTTCCCGCCAAATTTATTAAGGTGAACACTTCTCTTTCTAGACCTCATCCTGTAATAATTCCTCCTGCTCTGAGAAATTCTGCTGCTGCTTTTAATCTTCTCTGCTCCTCTCTCAGAGGAAACGTTCTCTGCCCTGTTGCTCACTCACCTTTCTTTAAATAAACATTTGCTCTCCACTTCTTCCCGCTTGGTGGCTGCGATGGTTATTGTAAGAATAATTCTCTCAAAGCAGGAAAATAAAAATTAATTCATGTTCAAGTTTCTTCAAAGGTCAGGAAGGATCCAAGGAAAACTGATGGGAGCTGGGGNTATTGCATTATTATTATTATTATTATTATTATTATTATTATTATTATTATTATTATTATTATTATTATTATTATCTATTAAGGAGCAGGAACATGAGTCAGATCCTTTCCACCACACAGGAAGATTTCTTTTGACCAGAATAAAAAGAAGCAACCGGTAAAAGAAAAAATCCCCAGAAATATCTCAAACCTTATCTTGGCATATATGAGTCAGAGACAACAAAAGCTCTGAAAATTAAACAATTTGTAGCAGATGAGAAATAATTCAGGTTAATGGAACATCAAAAGAAAAAGGAGGGAGATATGGACTTTGCAATGTTGGAATAGATAATACTTTGAAAAGAAATAACATTTATCTAGTGCAAGGAAAAGTTGTGAGTACAATTAGGAGGAGCTGGCAGTTGGAAAAACAGAGAATGGTTAAAGGAAAAGATGAGAAAGCATGAAAATAAATATCCAGCTGTATTTTACACAGCTGTGCAATGATTTATTGTATGTCCTTACCCTCTCCATCACCAGAAATACTGCCAAATCTTCAGAAATATAATTAAATAGTTATTCACTTAAAATGTTACCTTTAAAAAGTTCTTGGTTTGCACACACATTGGCATGGGTTTGCAGTATTATTGCAAACAGGAGTTTTGCTGCGAGTTTTTAGTATTTAATTATTTTTTCAAGAGGTGCTTGTTGCTGTTTCACTCAAAGATCTCACCAGGATTTAAATCCTTGTCTCACCCTTTGCGTGCCAAACAGGGAGGAAATGGCCTCACGTTCTGCCAGGGGAGGTTCAGATTAAATATTAGGAAAAATTTCCTCATGAAAGGGTTGCAAAGGATTGGAAGGGGGAGTCCAGGGGAGCTCTGGAGTCCCAGCCCTGGAGATGTTTGAAAAGGTGTGCACGGAGGACTTGCTGTAGTGGTGAACATGGTGGTGGTGGTTGATGGTTGGACTTGGTCTCAAAAGCCTTTTCCAGCCTTAATTAACCTGTGGTTGGGTGTGAGGGTGCTGGTGGGGACATGGCAGCAGTGCCAGGGACTTTCTCAGCGTTTCTGTGAGTATTTTTGTGGGTTCATCGTGGCAAGGAGGGGTTTGATCCCTTTGGCATCAGCTTTGCTGCACCTCTGAAGTCACGGCGCAGCCTCCAGAGCTCTCGGGGTGCCTTGAAGCTGCCCCTTACCCAAACTCACCCCGTGCTTCCCCTGCAGCACCGACCCAGCTTCCTCACAAAGGTGCTGAGCAGGTGAGGTGTTTTCTTTTTTTATCTCCCATAAAATAAATCGTGTGTCACGAAAACGCATTTTCACTCCACGAGGAGAAGCAGCCTGATGAAAAGTGCCACTGCAAGGGCTGGGAAGGCACTGCAAAGCCTCTGTGCCTGGTGAAAGTGTGAGGAAAATCAAACTGCTGAGCACTGCAGATCAGCTCCAGAGAGGGAATTCATGCTTCTGCTTACAGATGAAGCTGTCCCAAGCTGAGATCCAAGATTCAAAGCCTGTTCCCCAGTGAAGCATCCTGCCCACACCTGCTGTCTTAATTAAATGGAATTCTGGCTTATAGAAAAATCAAATAGAATTTTTCCATTTGCTTGAAAAACTTCTCCATGGTGGCTGTGGAAAAACATGCATTTATAATTATAATGGGATGACATTGCTTACGTACAGCTGGGTTTCTATTTCTTAGTCAAGGAAGCACAACCTGTTTCAGTTCTAAGCAAGAGTCTTACTGATTGCATTTATCCAGCAAAAAATTCAAAGGGAAAATCAGCATTTTCATCCTTTTCCCCAAAACAGTACCTGAGTGTGCCTGACCAGCCTAGAAAAAAAGGTTTCAAAGTTAAAGACCCTTCAAGGACATCCAGGAATGGACTTTGTGTCATTAAAGTGTTTGTGAGGTTTCCAGCTGATTCACTGTAACTCCAAGGCAGCCACTCCATGAAGGTTCAGCAGTAAAAGATTTCCTTCTCCAGGACTCTGAAATGTTTTGTTCTGGTGCATTCCAAAAAAGACTCTGTGGAAATCTGAGCTTTTACATAAAGAAAAAAAACACCACCACCACCACCAAAAAAAAACAAAACAAAACAAAAAAAAAAACAAACCAAAACCCAAGAAAACAACAACAAAAAAAAACCCTGCAAGACCAAACATAGATACAAAAAAACCCAAACACACTTCTAGCAAAAAAAGAAAAAAAAATTTCTTTGTATTTAAATATTGTAAAACGTCAGCTACCTCTGTTCAGCAAGATAATCAGATTTGGATTCTGCTTCTGCTTTACTTGTCTATCCATTTTTCAGTAGTTGGAAATGACATCTATTTGGGAGAAAAAGGAAAACAGCCTCAAAACTGAGATGATCTTTAAGTACTTCAGCAGAGCAGACAAGGACATTATTAAAGCACTGTTTGAAATGTGCCCTTATCCATTTCAACTTGCCCAAAAGAGAATTTTGGGGGGAAATTTCAAGAAATTTCGGCAATTTTCCAGCAGTGGGTGAATTACCCATCCCTCAGACTCACGAGGAAGGTTTGCCCTGTGTCAACCTGCAAGCTTTGGGTGCAGCTCCGTCACATTCACAAAATAAATTCAGCACAACCTTCCACACATTTGGAGGACAGGACAGAGGATTTCCTGCCTTTTAAACCCCTGGGGAAGATGAGAACCAGCCTGTCCATGGGGATATAAAGCGCTGAAATTCACAATTAGGAGAGATGTCTGAAATGTTAATTGGACAATGCCACGCTGTCACCAGCAGCTTAAACGCCGCCCTGCAATGCCATTTGCCATAAACCCTGTCAAAATGAAGAACAGCTGGGAGCTGACGTGTGGAAGTGTCTGAGAGCTCCGTGCTGCCCGTGGATATTCCTCCAGAAGGAGAGCAAGTGACAGGAACATAAACCACAGGGGTGATTACCCCGAAATGAAATGGAACTGATAAAGGGTCGGGGTAACAAGACGTGGGGCAGCACCTGTGGGAGCAGGAGCAAGCGCTGGCTCGCTGACCCTGCTGAGGGAGTTTAGGTTTGATAGTCCCAGTGGCTGCTTCCCTCTGCTGCCAGATTTGTGTTTTCTGGGAGGCAAAGCAGCCCAGTCCTCTTTCCCCCCACATTTTCCCCCTCACGGTGTCACACACGGGTTTAGAGCTCCTTGGGAATCCGGAGAGACTTTGGAATTGCTTCTGCCAAAAAAGCCCCTCTCCATCCCTGCAGCAGCTCCACCTCCAGCAGGACTTTCTCTGGGACTCTCCTTTTCTCCCAGCTCTCAGACTCCAGCCCAGTTTCCAGTTCAGACCCCACACTGCTTTAGGAGAGCTCTCTCTGCTTTATTTTAGTGCAGCCAACCAAGTGCTGACTTCCCAGCTCAGGAACCCAGGACCAAGAGTATTTCTCCTCTCCCACACCCTTCATCTTGCATGAGTTTATTTTCAAACAAATTTGAACACAGATACAAAAAAAAATAATAAAAATTAATAACAAAATAATGATGAAAACAAAAAAAACACATCCATCTGCTTGAATTTCTTCAAGGTTTGAACATGAGGTATTGAGTATTTCATCCTGTTTATTAAGAGATAATATCAAATGGAATTTGTTAAATAACTTTAAATAATGTTCTTAGCAAAAAAATTAACATTTCTTTCACCAAGCATATTTTCTATTATTTACCAGCTCATGGAGTTAATTTTAATGAGCTGAAAGCAAGTAATACTACTAGTAAATAGTTCCCCCTAAATTCTGGATTGAAGGCATCAGACTTTCACTAATTCACACTTTGCTAATCCTCACTCCTTCTAACACTCAAGAACCTCTCCCTTCACCTCCTGCCTCTTTGCAAAGATTTAATATCATAATGTTTCAGTGGCTTCTCAGACTGGTGGAATCTCATTATTTATACAGCATAAATAATTAAACAAGACCTCTTTTTTAAAATTAAATGAGCCATGATTTCTGAACTGGGTACCTTCATTAGAAATTGTGCCAGGAGCTGATCCCCTCTCACAGGGAATTCAGTGTTCACTGATCTCTGGCTCTGAGGCCTCAGAATTGAAGGTCACCACACAGAATGTGGACAGAAGGGGTCTTAGGATTCTCTCCCCATTTTCCTGGAAGGCAGAAGTCCCCATTTTTGGGTGAGTATGTCCAGGTGGTTCTGCAGCTCAGCAGCCACTCCCATGTCACACCCGGGGGCTCTTCTCCCCCAGCACTCCTTGTGGAAACCCCCATTGATCAGTATCAGATTCCTAAAAATCAATTTATGGCTCTTCCTCTTCCCACTGCCAGTCCATCACTGAGCAGAGCCCGCAGCCAAGGCTGACCTGGGGAGTATTTCCAATAGTGATTCCTGCCCTTTTAGGTCATTTGCTAAAATTTTATTTTGAATGCCTCACAAATGCCTTTTCCATGCGTATTTAAAAATATGAACAAATAAATCTCCACTTTAACCCAGTCCTTTGCCCACGGCAGCACACGGGCAGGGAGGGTGTTTAGTTATGCAGGGCAAGCTGGACAATTTAAATGCATGGCTTGTTTTAAACCTCACAGAGGAATATTTGTTTCGAGTTACCTGAGTAAATCTCTGCATAATCCCCTGGTGATGACAGTCAGAATTTCTCAGCTCTAGGCTTTCTGTGTTAGCACACAGAAATCCTGATCAGCCACACAGACACTTGGAGGGGCAGATCCAAACAGCAGGCCAGGCTTGGCAAAGCTGTTTGTGGGGAAATAAATAAATTGTGCTGCCTCCAGCCCTCCCTGCAGCCACTTGGGCTGGGGGTTTGCTGCTGAAAAACACCCCTAAAATAAAAATATCTGTCCTAAAGGTGGGTTATGTCTCACAGCCAACACTCACCAGTACTCAGGACTGGGCATTACTGAATATTGAAGGTGTGAATAGGCTTCAGTTGTGCAGAGAAAACTCCAAATTAATTCAGTTTGGATTACACGCGTGTAATTACAACAGCTTGGCCTCTCTGTGCATGTGTTAGCTGCAAAAAAATGGGATTTGTTTGATGTTCCACATTGCAGCACGGATAAAAGATGTGTAGCAAACAGCAAACCTATTGCTTTGATCCCAGTTGAAACACAGGCATGTAGATTAAGGTCTAAATCCAATTCTCAAGCTCAAGGAAACTTTTCTGATCATAGCACTGGCTGAAGGAAGGGTTTATAACTTGGGCTTTTTAATTAATTAAAAAAAAAGGAGTGAGAAGGAACTATTTTTTCTTGTCTCAAGTAATTACTTTCTTGCATTGTGGTCAGCAGTGCAGATGCAGAGATGAAAACAACCTCACAAAACTCAAACACGGGGGCTGCTACACTCAGAGAAACAAAAATCACCCTTCTCCTGCTCTTTATTAGGGAGGGTGGATTGCATTTGGTCAGCCAGACACTGACACATTTCAAATCCCACAGAACAAAACCCACACCGAGGCTTTATTAACCATTTGGATGGAATTTTTCATCTTCACAGCAATAGCTGCACACCTTAGAGAGCAGAGAGTGTGAGGAAAATCAGTTTATAAAAAGTATAGAAAATGTAGCAAATTGGAAGAGCACTGATAGAAAAAAAAAAAAAAAACCCAAACCAGCCCCCAAATCCTATTACTTTTCTTTTTTTTTTTTTTAATGAAAATGAGATTAAGCTTGAGAGGACATAAATTTACACTTACTGAGAAGTGGGAAAACTTGATACAGAGCCAAAAGGTATCAGAACAAGAGTGCTAGACCACCTTAGAGTTTCAGAAATAATATCTAAGTTAAATGTATAAAACAATTAGAGAATAAATGGTTTTGTTACCTTCAATTCATTCAGTTACTAAAACACATCCAAAATAGAATAACATAATTACTCTGGGAGATCAATGGAAGCTTTTTCCATTTGAGAGCTAATTGTTTTAGCCTTCTGGATAGCCAAATTAAACACAAGAAATAGATCAGCAAAGTAGATATTTTTAGATTTAAAGATCCCCAGGGAAAGGGAGGAAGTGTTAAAGAAATTAACAAGAGATTTTGTGTCAATCTTTTAGTTCAAAGGAGACTAAAGGCTGCAAGGTGACTCAGGTGAAGGTGTCTCATCACATTTTTCCAAGGGCTCAATTTATCCTGTTTTAGCTTCTCTTTTTCACTCTCCATTCCTAAGAAATTACACTTCATCTTTCATATTACCTGAAGAAGAAAAAATATCAATATAGTGAAATAATAATGATTTTTCTTGGCTGGGCTCTTTATGTATGTGAAAATCTGACATTTTGGCTATTAAGATGAATTATCATCACCACAGAAGTATCACACACACGAAAATTACAGTTATTCAACAATTTATGTCGAGACTAATGGCAGAGGGAAGTGTTTATGTGTGACCATCACATAAAGCTGAACCAAAGGCTGAATTCTCTGCAGGGAGGTCTGGGGCTGTGGTGGCAAATTGCTGCAAAAATGAGAAAAACCTCCAGCTCCCTCAGGGCTTGGGGAGCTCTGCATAACATCAGGGTGGGTTTTTGGGTTGGAAGGGACGTTTAAGGTCACCCAGTGCCGTGGCAGGGACATCCCCCACTGTCCCAGGCTGCTCCCAGCCCCATCCAGCCTGGCCTTGGGCACTGCCCGGGATCTCTGTCCCTGTGCCAGGGTCTGCCCACCCTCACAGCCAGGAATTCCTTCCCAACGTCTGATCTTTCATCTTCCCTGCCCCTTTCTCACTCCCGTGCTCCTTCAGCTTTCTGGAAAGTTCTTCCCCCTGCTCTTCCCGCCCTCAACGTTCATCAAAAGTTGGGCGAAAGTTGGGCTCAAATTGTCTGTGAAAGTAATTATAATTATTGGTACATCTGTGCTGCCCTCAGAGTCTCGCGTGCAGCTGTGCCAGAAGACCAAGGAGTAAATTCCATCCTGTCTGTAGGAATCAGTCACACTGTGCAGAGTTTTGGCCAACAACATAAACACCACAGACAAGACAATAAATAAGTGCTCCTGTGAGCACACTACAGCATTTTAGGACCTTCACTACACCACATTTTCATTTCCTCCTCTGTCCCAACAGGTCCATCCTCCAAAGGAAAGCACCAAGTGGGAATAAGCTCAATACCAATTTTTCTGAAATAAAAATCCAACATACAGCTGTTGCAAAGACCACTTTAGGGCTGAGCATAAAGAGCAGGAATATTTGTTGAGTCCTCTCATGGAATATTTTATAATAGCAAAGGATCTATTTATTTTTTTACTAATTACTCAGCTGTTCCCTCACTCATTTACAGCCACATTTTTTTCAATCATTTGGTCACCAAAACCACAAAAATATTTCCTCTTTGCAGAGCCGTGTCAGGCCTTGTTTATCCCTCCTGACACTTAATTTTGAAGTAAACCTGCAAATCTCTAATTAAAAAAGTCAAAAAGCGTGATTAATTACAAACCAAGAGTATTTTGAAAGCAGGAAAGAAAATAAACAACTGTGTAAAATGAACAGATGGGATTACAAACTGAATTGCCATAATTAGCATTGTGAGGCCGATAATTAGTTATTAGAATAACAATACATGTCTAATATTAATGTGAGATAACACAAATGTGGTTATAGGGACAGAAAGATGAAGTAAAAATATCTGGAAAGGATAATTTGAGCTGGACTTCCTGCTAATATTTAGATTTGACTTGTGAGGTTCTAGTGGAGATAAATTCTGATTTTTGTGGACAGAATCCTGATTTCCCAGGTTTTAAAGCAGAAAAGGCTCTATAAATTATTTATTGAAGACTTCTGATGACCCAGTACAATTTCTTAGGGATCTAAAGTTTTCTGTCTAACAACACATGACTTTCTGGTTTATTTGATGAGTCTAAACCTGGCTTTAGGGGTGGATTTGGGGTCTAAGAAGTAACTGCAGATATAAAGCAGGAGATGTTTGGAAATATGTGTGTATTGAAAACTGGCACAGCTCTGAAGAAGACTGTGAGCAAGTGGAATGGCCTTTAAATGATGAAAAGAGCATTGATCTCCTTAATTCCCACTAAGTGCAGTGCAGATGAGGGTGTTTAAGTGAGAAATAAATCTGCATTGGGGTAAATCAGTGTTTTTCTGCAGTTCCACTAAATGACAATTCGTGAGAGTTGATTATGATGAGTTGCCAGGTTACACAAAGCAAAACCTGAGCCTAAACCATGAACATTGAGGTATTTCCTAGAAAACTGGAGTCAGTGTTATTTTATTCTGTTAACTTCAAGCAGTTTTACTTGGATTGGAGAAAGAGGAACTCTTAATGAAACAATTGTACAGTTACTTCCGTTTTATGGCTGTTTTACAGTCAAATACACATTAAGAAGAAAAATGTTAATTGCTGATGTGCTGAATATACTGTACAGGCAACATTTAATTACAAAAAGATATCATTTTGAATGACTGCTATTTTCTCTCTCTTCCCCAAATGAACCCACAGACAGAATAATCCAGAGTGTAAGCAAAACTGAAGTTCAGAGATCTGATTTCTAATTCGGGGAAGCATTAAACATATGCTTAACTCTGACCAAATGTGTAAAGCCATTAACTCCGGGCCCATAAAGAAGTGCTTAAAGTTAAATGGGTACTTAGGTTATTATTCACACAGGGTTGCCTTCTTGAATCTTACTCCCCTACCAGCATTAGCACTCTCTTTAGCAGCTGGTCCCATTAATTACCAAAAATAAATCCCCAAAAAACCTGTTACTGACCATTAAAATGCAGCACAACCTGATTTGCATATCTACGTATGGGTTTCATATTATATTCTATTTATGCCCCCTTTTTTTGCCTGTATTAAACATGAGCAGAGGAAATCAGGGTTAGTTTATCTTTTTGCCGGGCCTGATTATTAAAGGCAGGCAGGCAGGCAGCTGAATATTTGTGTCTGTAGTTAATTGTGAATGCAAATGAGAAGCTGCCTTTAAAAATTCTGAGTTGTGTTTTTGGAGTCTCCAAGGAAGAAATTTGGGCAGGAATCTGAAATAATCTAATCCAGACTAAAATTTCTTAAATTTTTTTACCCCATAGAGTAAAAATAAGGGAAATCCAGCCTTAAAATAATAATTTCCAGGCCTAAAAACTTTGTGACTGCCATGACTGGGGAGAACTCTGGTAAATCTGAATTTCATATAGAAAAGACATAGAAAAACTCTTGTGGTTTTTAATAAGTGGGTTTCTAACCTAAACCAGCCCTGAAAGAACAGAGCAGAAAATATTCTTGAGATTTTCACTTCTTCTTTACTAAGCGAAACAGATGATAGTTTATTTGATTTTATTTCAGTATTTTCTCTCTAAACATCTCAAAATCAGACCTCGGATCTTATTTTTGCCATATTTTGATTTCTCCTACACCACAGACCAAAATCTTCCCCTTGACTTTGCCTGGTTTCACACAAACCCAGAATCAATTCCAGCTCATCAGTCGCAGACAAACCAGGCCTTGTAGGAGGAAACTGAAAAATCAAGATAAAATGTAAAAATTCTAGCAATTTTTGAGACATGCACCTGTTTTAGTCAAGTCCATTCCAGTGGCATTAAATTATTCTTTATCACTGATGAATTTTAGTTAAAAATTCCCCACAGAGGTATTAGTTATGGGCTGCTTTCCTGGTTTTTAAATCCAAATAATTCTACAGCCACAGGATTCCCTACCAACAAAGCCTCCTCTGTGACAAGATGTGCCCTCTCTCCTTGAGAAAACGAGGATATTGCCTGGATTCCGTGGATTTCATGTTCTCTGGAATGGCTACATCCATTGCTTCAGTCTGTTCGAAGAGAATGGGCAAGCAGAAGATGGAAACAAGGAGTTGAAATGGGAAATTTTGAGTTCTGCATTCCATACACTGCCCTCCTGGGATGTATTAACTACAGAACCACAAATCCTCCAACCCCACCCCTACACTAAAATCCAGTGGAGATGAGATTTCCCTGATTTTTCCCCTTGCTCAGTTTTAGTTTCCAGGGCCAGGCCTCCCTCCCTCCTTTTCTAAGTGTAGGGTGAGCAAATTCCCCACAGGGAATTCCCCTCGTCCTCGCTCACACCCCGTGCACTGATCTAACCTGAGGCTTACCAAAGTCAATTCTACATTCTATAGAATGAAATTCCTTTAAAACAAAGTTGTTTTTGAAGGAAAAAGTGCCCCCACCTCTCTACAAAGCTTCATAAACAGGGCAAGTTCTCAAATCAAGCTCAAATCAAAATATCAGGTGATGGCGCACAAATAAATTTCTGTCAAAGCCTTTCTAAACTCTTATGAAATCCGTAGTCAAGGCTGCAACATGATATAATACTCAAGTTTTAATTTTTTTTTTATTGTACAAGAATAAATATTTGCTTAAAATCCAGGAAAATCTTCATGTTGAGCCCAGGATAATCCTCTTGGATGCCTGGCAAACCCACTCGAATTCAAGTCTCTTACCCATTCTGGAAGGGACTTCTGGAAAGATTAGAAAAAAATCACATTTTGCCTCAAACAAATCTTGGTATGGATTGTCTCGTTATCTGGAAATATACCTCACACTTGAAGCCTCCTGTGAAGTGTTTGGTACTATTTATTTTCACTGAAGTCTTTATTAGAGCCAACATTTAAGGTTTTAACAGAATTGGCTTTAACTGGAATTTATTGGCCATTCTTCCCCTGCACAAACACTTTTTAATTTAGAAGAACATGTTTCTTACAGCGAGGTTTCAGCCCTACTGCTTTTTTTACTTAGTGAAAACCCTTTGAAATGCTGCTGTACTTCTTATTTAAGAAGTTATTCATGTGAGGAGTGGCAACAGGCCTAAGTCCATAATCCTAAATAAAAGGTTAACTTTTGCAACAAATTGTAAATGGTTGTTTGTCTGGTTTTACATTTCCAAAGCAATACTCAGAGATACATTTACTTTGAATATTCTTTACTCCCCGAGAGATGACTTCTCCTTTCTTGGGAGTTTTATTTAAATGAGAGCAGGATGTGAATACTCAGGAGGCTTCACTTATTTCTGAGACATTTCTCCTGCAGGTTGCAGATGATTCACAGCAAAAAGATCTTTTGATGCCTTGCCAGAATACAAAATGCCAGGTCCTTGCCAATGAAAGGAGCTCCACTTCCTTCAGCTCACATTTGGAGCAGCAGTTGGGCTTAAATTTGCTTTTGTAGATATGGCTCACCCAACTGTCTTCGTTTGGAGCAGGCTTTGCTCAAAGAACACAAACAGCAGCTGGAAGCCCTGACACTGGGCAGGGAAAACTCTGGAATTACAGAAGGATGTGCAGGAAAAGAGGCTGAAGATGTTTGTGCTCAGTGCATGAGTGAGGTCTTTATATAAATAGAGCATAATAGACAGAGCCTTAGATCAAAAACTGCTTTTCTTCAGTGAAGTTTGCTCTTAAATGCTGGTTTTGGGAGATGGAATATTTTCCTGGCAAGCACTGTAACACTTTTATGATACAGATTTTATGTGATCCAGGTGCTAAAATAATGATTTAAGTATTATTACATTTATTATTAAGGTACACTGTCATTTGCTGCCTGACAACGTAACGCTAACTCATGAATGGAGCAACCTGCCAAGATTCCACCAAAATGATAAATAATTCCTAGGTGATAAGAGCTGAAACAATTAGTACCAAACAATACGACCATTAAGCATGGATTTTGGTCCTTACAGACAGCATTAAATTAAATATTTCCCAGCTAAAGCATAAGTATTCCAATTACAGATGAAAGGGAAGCCGTGAGTCCCTTCAAATCTCCGCAGCAAAGGGTTCCCAATGCTTTTAAGGAACAAATGGTTTTTACCTGGAGGAGTTGAAGGTTAAATCTGATCTAGAACTGTGAAATAAATAACACAAACATCTCATGGCTGCTCACAGGATGAGGACTTAGCTGTTGTCTGGGAAGGATTAACAGCAGGGAGTTATTTTGATGATGAGAATTGAAGATTATTTATTCAAACTGAAGAAGTGTAATTTAACGTTCCCTTTTTTTTTTTCCAGTGACAAAATTTTTGTGGCCAGTACAATGGGATGTATCTGTATTTTCCCTTCAATTTGAAGGGAAGATGAGTTCAGACCTCTCTGGGTGTGGATGGATGTCCCACCCATCTCTTCAATGTCTTCAGCAGAAAGAAGGATGTGGAGTATTCAGCTTTAACAGCCTGGATTTCTTCACTAATGGTCCTGTTGAGATTAAGCTCCTCCAGCTCAGTGTTTATCTACACATTTTCCTACTGAGCTGCTTTTTTTTTTCTTTTTTTTTCCCTCCCACTGTGACTTTTGGCTGAAAGTAATCACTGAATTTTCTTTCAGGAAGGTGTGTGTGCCTCTAAAAGGGAACGAGTGCCTCTCTGCAGGACACCAGCAGCACTGCCAGGCTTCTCTGCAGCCTGGAATGCTTCCATTTCCTGCCTTGGCCCTGGATATCTTCCTGTGCAGCCCGAATTTTTCCTTTCAAATCAATTCTCAGATACAGAAGACAAAATCCTCTCGTAGTAGATGGCAACAAACGCCTTGAATTTTTCCGTTGTGAGAACAAATAATCAAATTAGAGTTTTCCTAGGACATTAATTCAAGCTAGGAAGCGTGACATCTTCATCCCAGTGCTGAAAAAAGCCATATTTATTTAAGTTCCTTTGGTAGACATAGATAGAACAGAACAATGCTCATTTCTGCAGCTTCCCTTTCCAAAATTAGCTCCTGTGAGTGATGTGCAGCGAGAACTCGATTGTCAGGAATGCACCAGAGAATAACTTTTAGTCATTCGCAGTTATTTTTATACCTCTTGATTTCTTTAAATAAAGGAAAAAATTGGCTTTTCATGCATTGGTGTTTCTATATTTAGTGCTGGAAAGGGTAAAAAGGAGAGAAAAAAATTATCCTGGTAGTGAGTTGTGGGCAGTTTCATTCCCAATTAAATGGACGTTGTTGTGGAGAGATTAATTTAGGAGCTATTCCATAATTTTTGCCAAGTTTGCCCTTTCCATTGGCTTGTCTGAAGCCCAGGCCTCACCTTCCACGTTCTTCAGAGAGACTCAAAGAACCAGAACTGTTTAGAACAAAACCCAACAATGCCTAAATCCTAACACCAGAATTAGCTCATGCTGGGCTTTAATCACGTCTGCTTACAGGCATCTAAAATTAGGCAATGTGTACCTGGAGACAGATTTGGCTGTGTGCTGCAAAACCTGCAAAAAGAGGAATAATTGAGGGTAAAATCCTCAGCAGTGGAACACCTGATGGTCTGTGGGTGCACGGGGTGGAATAAAGCTGAATTTACAGCGTGGCGAGTCAGAGGCCACGTGAATTTAGGCTGTGTAGTAAATAATGGTGGATGCTGAAGTGCTGGGTGTGGTTTATGAATATGCAAATGAGCATTAGCATGCGGAATGCAGGGAGGGCTGATTCAGGGACAGGGCTGTGGATATGCAGCAGCTGAACTTTACTCCTTTGCTGCAGTTGGTGGCTCAGCATTTTTATTTTTTTTTTAATTTTTTAAAATTTTAATCTTAATTTTTTATTTTATTTTTATTTTTATTTTTATTTGTGAAGATAAATGTTTTGTCGTTGATATNAAATTTAAAATTTATTTCGGACAAAACTCTTCATTTATAACTTTTAACCTGAAGTGTGTGAATCTTTGTTTAATCATTTGAGCTAAATCTTCCCACTTCCAAGCCTGCTTCAAGGGGAATGAAATATTCAGCATTCCTAATAATTTTGCCAGTCTAGAGACAGATATGGATTATTTAATATCATTATATTGTAAAAGCCTTCCGTTTCAGTATAAACCTGGCTCAAACTTCATTTTAGACATTGATTCAGTCAGCATGAATTTAAAATTGAAAAAATAAATTATTATCTTTAGTGAATAACAGCTACTATAAAAATAAGGTATAAAATAAGTAATCCTATGCTTTACAATAATTAGTGTGTCATTATGACTTAAATTTACCTAAAATAATCAGGATTTATGAGACACTGATATTGTTTTGATTTAGCTTTTGTATTTGCTTATTTTTTACCAATATTTCCATATTTTAACAAGTGCCTCAACACAGAAAAAAGTCTGTTGGTCATCAAACAGGAAAAAAAAAAATACTGGTAACCTTGATTTCCTGGAATAAATTACAGTTATGCGTGACATTTACATATTTTTATTATTGAAATTACCTCCAAAAATACCTATTGCAATCCAAACGGTTAATGATAATGCAATTTAAATTTCAGCATTTCTTCCTCTCTTTATCCTTTGTTTTTGCTCATGAATCCTCATTCCCTAGACAAGCCCATCGCTGCTGCTGGGATTTTTTTCAGTAAGGTATTACAGGTGATGAGTCAGAATTATCTGTTAAAATTAATTCTATTAGGAATACATCCTTTGCCTTGTTCTAAAGCAGCAATTTATCACATTTGAGTATAACACATTCATAAATCTCCCAGCACTGGCTGAACAGCTTCCTGGGATTTATTCCCCCGTGCTCCAGCAGCCCAATTTATATTTCCCACACATCCTGGGGGTCAGAGAAATATTCTGGGGCTGATGTGGGGTGGCAGACCCCGAAGTCTGAGGAAGCCTGGAGCATAATTAAGAGATAATAGTGCTATGTGCCTGCTTTATGAGGCACTAACACAGCCCTGAGTGAATAAACCACGGAATAAACTCACTCCAGCCAGGGAACTGGAGCCCTGCCAGCAGCATCAGCACCATTACATCAGCCTGCTATCAGTGTTGAATTACAGAAAATCGGGAGCGCGCCGCTGCACATGGTACGGAAAATAACGCCGGGGCTGGAGGAGGGCAGGGCTTGGTGGGGTCACTCCCCCCGAGCTGTGGAATGAGCTCCTGCTCCACACATCCCTGAGGGTCTGGGGGGATGGTTGAGGTGCAGAAGACACAGAAATGAGAGAATTCACAGATAGTGTCAGAGCAGGGGATGCTGATGTTATCCTCAGGGCTGCTGTCGCATCCCAGCCTTAGAACTGGGGATTAAGGCAAAAAAAGAAAAACTGAATGAGTTGTAAAGCAAGAAGCTGATATTGGGGTGCCTGGTCCAGCGTGATGGCTGTGATCATTATCAGAGTTTCCTCTAGGATGGACAGATGGATGAAAATGGGGAGATGTGCTGCCCACATCCTGGGAGCAGCTGGGAAGCTGTCCCTGAAGGCAGGGCCTGGCTGAGCACCAGCATGGCTCCTGGGACAGAGCTCCGTGACATTCAGCGCCGACTCCTCTGCCCAGGCTGCCACACACAGGTGCTAATTTAATCTAAATATTTGGATGCAGGTGCCTACTTCCACCAGTAGCTGGATGGAGGCCACTAATTTCGTTTAAGTGACCAAACAGGTGTCAAAGTGTCACAGCTCTGGTCCAAGTCCAGCTTTTGAAGGATGACCCGAGAGCAAAGTCCAGGGGGGTTTGGTGATTGATCCCCTGCTGTGCCTCACCTCCACGGGAAGTGCTCAGGGGGGCAGAATGGAGCAGAGTGCCCCTGTTTCTTTGGAAGGGTAAAGAAATTGGTAAGAATGCTACTCCTGCCACAGCCACCAGCTCGGATTTCCACTTCCAGTGCAGGCGGCAGCAAAAACTTGCAAGGCAGAGGTACCAAAATTCTTTGCACCACATCAACCAAAAACGCTGCAAAAATTAAGATTATGGCATCAAACAAAGCCAATGACACTCGATAAGGCAACGTGGGGAAATGAAATTTAAATAGAATAAGAATGGAACAAGAATAAACTTACATTTCTTTGTAACTACTTCAGAAAACCAGGCTACACCTTCTGCTTTGAAGCTCCAAAGCTGTGAAACATTTGCAAGGGGAACACAGAATTAGCAATCAACACAACTGATTAACACAATCAGTTGAAGGATTTTAGTATAAAACTCAGCATTTTTGGACTGAAAACCTAACATGAAACTACTCTTTTGAGATGTTAATTAAAAACTGAACAATTTCCCAGCTAGTCCTGTTGAATACTTTTCTCACTAGACTCTAGCAAACTTAGTAGAGAAATGCCCTCACCATCATTTGAATTTCTACGTGCAGTAGACACTTTCCAGTAAATCTGGCCTGATTTTGGTACTCAAGAAGGTCTAATTTTATTCAAGAGTATAAAATTAAGCTGAAGATTTGTTCAAGGTAGGGTAAAACTGAAAATAATGACAAGTTTCTCCATAAAGAACATTTTGCTCGATGGGAAGTGCCAGGAAGGAGGTGGATGTTGCTGTTCTGGCAGTCTCTGATCTGCTCATAACTCTGATTTTTATGCCTGGATTTTATTCACGGCCCACACTGTGACACAACAGCACCCTGTGGCTGAGCATTACCCCATAAAAAACTCCACAAAATCCCAAAAACTCCACACTAACACACGTGGCAAAAATCAGTTGCACAGAGGGATCTGCATTATCAATGGCTGTCTTCTTTAAGTTCCTCACACGAATTTTCAAGCAGAATATTTGCATTAAATTGAATTTATATAACAGATACTAGGAATGTGATATTAATGGATAAGGAACCTATTGAAACATCAAACCACAGTAGCTAATTCTTAACAAAATGTGCATTTTTAAAGGTGTGCTGCAGGTTGATTGGTCGATCCAGCTGGGAATTCCCTCGTTTTTGTATGACAGAATACCCTGGTGGCTGATGCCAGGCTGCTTCAGCAACGGACTCAAAGGAATTTGTAACACAAACCAATTTCCTAATTCCCACCACTTTTCCACTTGTGCTTCCATCACCCTCTTGGCACAGCAAATAAAATGATCTACTGAAAGGATGAAAGAACTGCTCTCTTTTATAAAATGATTATATGGTTTCTCAATAGGGAAAAATGAGAGATCAAAGGCCACAATTATTTTATTTTTAAGTTTTTTGCTCGGGTTTTTTTTTCCCTGTAAAGGAACTAAATCATTGACCAGTAAAATGGAACCTCTTGCTGGCAATCTTTCCTATGCCTTGCCCTCCAAATATTTTAAGATAGATCTGTGAAAACCAAAGTAAATATAAGCACCCTCTTCTTTCAGTCTGCAGTTCTTGTCATTTCCAAATATAGGTTCGATTTTCTCTTCTGCCCTTGAGGAGCTGGGCTGTTTCATCCTGGCCTTTTGAGTTGAGCTAATCAGTACTTTTTGTCAATTTTTTTTTTTTTTTTGGTCCAATTTTCTGCATTTTCTCTTCTCTGCTTAATTGGAACCAAAATAGTTTGGGCGGCTGAACTGAATGGAAGTAATTTTTGTCCATTCAGCACAATCCTGCTGCCGTCCCTCCACACTAAATGAGAGATGTTAGAGTTCATCCCTCCAGTTTTCTGTCTCTTGGCCAAGAAAATCTTTTTCATTTTGTAGCTTCCCAAAAGATTTTTGCTTAGCTGCTGCTTTGAGGTGGTATTTGCAATCTAGGGGCTGATAGAACAAGCAAAAATGTAAATATTGTCCTGCTGGTAAGAGTTGATTCATTGAAATGGAAATTATTTGTGCAAGAGCACCGTGTCTTGGCATTATTCGTGTCAGAAACAAGGAGTAAAAGTAATTTAAAAGCAGGTGCTCTGCATTGCTTTGTTTTACAATGTCTTTTTCTCGTTAAACTTATTTATATTCTGTGTAACCTTTCCGATGAACAGAATGTAAGAGTGCAATACAAGAGATAACACACACACAACTTTAACTTTATCACCTTCACAGAACCAAAAGAGTTTCCTCCATGGAAGGGGATGGGGTGGGGGTTGGTACTCCCTCTTTTTAGCCTTTATAGGAAAAAAAAAAGAAAATTAAAATCACTTTGACACCTCAGGTCTGAAACTTAAAATACTTCACAAGCTCTAAAATAATGCTCCAAAACTGTGTTCCCCCCAGGCTGAGCTTTCACACCTGAGCAGCCACAGGATGTGAATAATTCCTCAGTGGCTTTTATAATTGAATCAATTCTGAATTGATTATTTCTCAATTATTTGTATCATTGAATTAGTTTTGAATGCATCATCCCTCAATGAGTTTTGTCATTGAATCAATCCTGAATGGATCATCCCTCAATGATTTGTGCCACTGGATCAATTTTGAATTGATTATTCCTCGATGATTTGTGTCACTGGATCAATTTTGAATTTATTATTTCTTGATGATTTGTGTCACTGGATCAATCCTGAATGGATCATCTGTCAATGATTTGTGCCACTGGATCAATTTTGAATTGATTGTCCCTCAGTGATTTGTGCCACTGGATCAATTTTGAATTGATTATTCCTCGATGATTTGTGCCACTGGATCAATTGGGTATCAATCAGATAAATAACTGGATTCCTCAGTGGGAGCTGCAGGATGCAGCTGCTGCATCCCAGCTGCACCAGGGCTCCTGTGCATCCTCACCCCCTGTGTCTCCTTAAGGCTTGAACATTTTGGAATTTACCAACTCTTTGGTGTGCTCCTGGCATTTCCCTGCGAGCAAACCTGGCTGAACTTGTACAAAAACCAGTGCAGAACGGAGAAACGAGATTAATTTTGCCTGTATTTGATTGGCTACAAAAATAGACAATTCAATGCTGTGCTGAGAGGAAGACAACGAACAGAAGCTGGGAGAGCCTGTGAATAAATTCAACTTTCAGCTAAGACACAGCCCAGGAATTTCAAGAGGGGGTTGAAGAAGAGCCCCTGTGAGTGGGGCTGCTGTGCTGGTGCTGGGCCGTGGCAGCCAGGAGAGCTCTGTGCTCTCGAGTGCTCCTTCAGCAGAGGAGTCCCACAGAGCAGCTGCTGTGGGCTTTGGGGTCACCCTGCAGGGCTGGAGCTCCATCCTGGTGGGGAGGCACTGCCTGAACTCCTGGGGAATCCTGCCAGGGGCTCTCCCAGCCCAGCAGAGTGAGCCCACGGCTGCAAACAGCAGCTGCGCTGCAGGGGGATGCTCAGCCGAGTTCTGCTGGGGCCGGGCAGGTTTCGGGTGGTGCTGAGTGGAGTTTGGACCAAAAGGAGAATATCTGAAGAGATGGAGGTAGAAGAGTGGGAGAAGGACTGAAAGACTGCCATTTGTAACTTACACCAGCCTTCCAGGACACAAAGTGGTTCTAAGGGACCTGGGGAGGAACTCTGGGTGTGGGATGGAGGGACAGGACACAGGGAATGGCTTCACACTGATGGAGGGCAGGGCTGGATGGGATTTTGGGAAGGAATTCCTCTCTGGGAGGGTGGGCAGGCCCTGGCACAGGGTGCCCAGAGCAGCTGTGGCTGCCCCTGGATCCCTGGCAGTGCCCAAGGCCAGGTTGGACAGGGCTTGGAGCACCTGGGACAGTGGGAGGTGTCCCTGCCCATGGCAGGGGTGGCACTGGGGGAGCTTTAATGTCCCTTCCAACCCAAACCATTCCATGATTCTATGAACTGCTGAAGAAATTCAGGCTGGAATGAGAATTTTCAGCTCAAATGAGTCACATACTAATTCAGCTGCATTTTGGTGACTTGACCCCAACTTTGCATACTGCTGAAATTATTTCAATATATTACAAGAAATTACAGTGGTTTTTACAATTTCAGAGTTTCGGTACCTTTATTCTGCAGGTGTCAAAACCAGTTGCAGAACTCCTTTTATTTCAGAGCAAATACACTTTAAAATGTAATTATTCATCCAGACTCTTGATTTTGGATTAAAAACCATATATATATGTATATACATATATATGTACCCTTAAAATGCAGCGATAAAATAAATTGAAGGTACTTCTTGTCTGGCAGATTTCAAAGCGAAGTCGTGAAGTAATAGGAGTTGTGCTCTTTTCCAAAAATATCCACAGAGGCTGCATTTTGAATTCCCAGAGCACCTCTCTGACGCTGCTGCAGCTCTGTAGATGCAGGAACAGGAATATCTAAGCAGGAGAGGTGTGTGGGGAGGGTTGAGAGGTGCATGGGGGGGATTAAAGCCTGGGTGTCCCCACAGGAGCTGCTCACAGCCAGGTGCAGGGCAGGTGTCAGCTCCTCGAGTGACAGATGGCACTTGGGGTGTGTCAGCATCCTTCGTGAGCTGAGGAGCTTCAAAAGTGAAAATGTGGCCAGGGGAGCCACCCTGCAAAATCAGCTCTGCCTCAAAAATCCCGTGCTGGGATCACGTTCTGCGTCCGAGGAAGCCCCGGGGCAGGAAAAAGGGGAAATTCAGGATTTTCTGCAGCTGCTGCTGGGCACGGGTCCCCTCTGAGCTGCTCGGACTGGTCACCCTGGCCTGGATGTTGGCTGGGGCTAATGGGATGGAGCTGGCACCAGGCACAGGCTCTGCCACTGCCTCTCTGGGAGCTCTGCCTCCCTCTGCCTCTTCCCCAGGGGGCAAACAGCCCGGTCTGTTTAACTGCTTCCCTGGAAGGGAGTTAAAAATGAGTTAAAATGAGTTAAAAATGGTCTGAAAATGAGTGTTATTAATGGCCACTGCTGCAGCAGAAGCACCAACTTCAGCAGACCCAGAGAAACCTGTGAAGAGCAGCGGGGCTAATCTTATTTCCTATTCCTTTTCTGTTAGTGGGGCTTGGAGAAGCTCTGGCCCAGGTGCTGCTTTGGTCTGAGTGTCTCAGGTCTCTGCTGTAAATGTGATCTCTTTAGAGCACGGAGGATGAGATTCAGCAGGAGATGAAAACACGTGTTCCAGCAAGCTGCAGCTTCACCCTTTGGCCATTCTGCTGCTCTGCCCTTCGCCCCACACAACAAAGCCATGGAAGATCTTAAAAACAGGGGAAGAAAATAAAAATAAAAAGAAAAGCTGATTTTGTTTACATTAAAATTCATGAACACATGGTCTGGCCTTTAATCTGCAAAAGTCACAGTATTTGCTCAAAAGGACAGTTCCTCACAGACAGACCCGGCCAGTTTAAAAAATTCAGCAGTTACAAAGACAAGAATGACCTTTTTTTGGAGCAAGGAAGAGGCACAGGGGAGGTCTGTTTGTCCAGATCTCCCCTTTCTTTTCTCTCTTCTCATCTCCTCAGCCTCTTGTCCTTCCTCTCTCCAACACTATAAAACAATTTTTCTGAAAAAAAAGATGTCAAGAAGGTGTGTGGCAATGATGCTGATGACATTTCCATGTTCATCTTTGTGCATTGCTGCAATCACACAGAATATTCTCAGCCTGGTCTGCAGGCTCATTTATTTCCTAATTTGTCTTTGAGAAGGGAAAACCTACAAATATTAAAGGTAAAATAATAAAAAAAAAATATAGAAAACTGGGCTCTGTTATATTTTTCTTGAGGATGCTGGTACATAGACAAGATGAAATGTCAGATGAATAATTCCATATTTCAAAGGACAGCAAATTATTTGCAGGGGTTAGGAAGCCATGCCTGGTTCTTTCTTATATTTTGTGGGGAAAATACCAGATTTTTGGGAGTACAGGCAGCATTTTTCCATGTTTGGGGAGCAAGGACACCAGCCCAGGGGAAGTGGGGTATTACCTCCCATGGGTGCAGGACGTGCCATGAAGTTTCAAAGGGAGATAACAGCATCACATCCATATCCAGAACTTCACAGCCCAGGGTTTGGGTGATGAAAGGAAGGGCTCTGCTGCTCCAGGAGCAGGTGGTCAGCACCTCCCAAAATAGCAGCACCCCTGCTGGGGCTGGGTTTCACTTCCCAAACAATTGGCTGACTGTTAGGAAACGGAGGAAGGGATGATGCCACCCCTGCATCCTCAGGACACCTCAGGGCAGGGCCAAGGCCTTTTATTTCCACGGTGGCACCCTGGCATTTTGGCTGCCAGACCTCACCTTAATGACCAAATATTCCAAGCTGAGCCCGTGCCTTGGAATATCTGAGCACAGCTCCTGGGACAGCTCTGGGGATCTTCAGTGTGAACAAAAAGAGTCCTGCAGTGTTCTCATTTAATTAAATTTAAATCTATGGGGACTGGCAGTGCGTGGCTCGGGCTTATGATTCTTTCTTTTTTTTTTTTTTTTTATTTTTTTTGAGTTGTTCTTTGCAGCTTAATGTCGTTGTGAAGTAGTTTTTAATCAACAGACAGTCTCAACTGGAAGTGGAGCTGACACCTCGTTACCTTTAGAGGAGGATTTTTATTAATTGCAGCACTAAGTACAGGGGAAATATCCGGGATGACATGTAGTAAAAAATACCAGACAGTAGCACAGGGTTCAAAAGCATTTCAGCATTTCCTCTTATGAGTTGCACTTGTGGTTGTTTGGAATTTTTTATGGGAGGGGCTCACTTTCGTCTGGTTTTATTGGTGCAACACAAATTATTAAGGGGCATTTTCTGCATGAGGCTGAAACTTGGGAGTATTTTAGAAACATCTGCTTTCCAAAATACCTCAGACATTTGTGAGTTGAAGGAAACTGCTTTCAGTGCTGTTTTACGGAGAAACACCATTTCTATGTGGTGGAACGGGTTGTAAACATAAAGATATAAATATAGAGATAAAAAAAAAAAGAAATACCTGCACCACATGAGTTGGTATTTCTTAAAACCAATTTCTGCTGAACTGTTCCTGAACTGTTGTGCTGAACTGTGCCTGCCCAGGAGCTGTGCAGCACCACAGCACAGGGAATGGAATTATTCATGTTGCATTAACACAACATTAGGCAGGAATGGTGCTAATTGCTACATCGAAGACCTTTTAAGTTCAGCTTTTCTGAGCATAACATGGGATCTTTAATGTAATACAGCTCTTTTTAAGGTAGGGAAACCCTCACAAAATATCTCCCAGATACGAGTTTGGCTCTGTAACAAGATTTTCAAACCCCAGTGTGCACAGAGATGCTTGTTAGGAGCCCAGACAAGGTGACAACACATCTGACAGTTTATTGCTACCTCTGTGCTGTCCCCTCTCTCATGTCTTATTTACTGATTACTCATGGTCACAGAGCCACAGAATGGTTTGGGATGGAAGGGACCTTAAATCCCACCCAGTGCCACCCCTGCCATGGGCAAGGACACCTCCCACTGTCCCAGGCTGCTCCAGCCCCAATGTCCAGCCTGGCCTTGGGTACTGCCAGGGATCCAGGGGCAGCCACAGCTGCTCTGGGCACCTGTGCAGGGCCTGCCCACCCTCCAGGGAAGAATTTCTCCTTCGTATCCCACCCAACCCTGCCCTCCATCAGTTTGAAACTGTTCCCCCTTTTCCTGCCACTGCACTTTGTCCAAAGTCCCCAAACAGATTTTGCCAAGCAGACCCACTGCAGTAAGAGGCAAAAGGCAGAACAAGGGGCTCTTCCTGCCCTCCTGCTCCGGTGAAAAGTGTGGAAAGTTTCTGATGGGGACAGAAGGGAGGCCTGGTGAACCTGGGAGGAATCAAGAACCACGACAGTGAAATCAAAGAGTGACAGAAACTGAGAGGAGCAGCAGGAAATGGAGAGGAGAAGGGGAAACCTGGGGCTGCTGACAGGAGGGGTGCTGGAGGTACGGAAACAAGAGGGAGAAGGGAAGGAGCCACACTCTGCTCTAAAGAAAGGTACTCCCAAAAACACATAACAAAAATATCTGTAGAGACACCACGTGAAACAAAGCTTCCCAAAACGACAGAAAAGGCTGATTACAGGCTACTGGAGAAGTAACAGACTTTTACCCCCTGCAACACCTACAAGAACCAGGCAACTCCTTCCTGGCTTTTAGTGCTTGTTTAGCAAATCTCTGTGATCTGTCTGCCAATCCACATCACCCCGCTAGAGATGAGTAATGTGATAGGTGGCTCTCACAATTAAGGGGTGAATTTATGTATATGTTGAGAGAAGTTTTGTAGATGATAATTATATCTCCCCTCACCCATACATTGTTATTATGGGATGCTCTTAGTACCAGGGACATTTGGGAGGGCCAGCTTGTCACTTTGGCAACTCCAGACCTCCAATCAAGATGTGAGAAGGTGATCTCCACCACTGAACAGCGAAAGAAGAGTGGAGTGACAAGACCTGGGGAGGGGTTGAAGATATAAAAATGCAGAACATCCATTGTGTAGCCGAGCTCGTGGCTGGCACAGAGGCTCCCAGCACTGAACTTTCCCCTTATTTACTCCTTTGTTGTAATAAACCTTTAAAATTTTAAAAGGTGAGCATCATTTCTCACAACCCCTCACGGCAGCAAGGTAACAGCTTCCCACTTAGGCTTCCTAAAGTTAAATTATCAGCACAACAACACCCTTGCCTCTTCCCAGCCTCCTGTCAGGGCACACTTCACTTCGTTCCTCCCTGCTCCTCCTGCGAGGCTGGGAGCTGCAGCGTTCCATGGGAAGCAGGGGTCTGGTTACAAGCAAGATAAAGGGATTAAACTCTTTTTTTTTTTTTTCCTGGCACTTCTTTAACTTGTAAAGGAGAGACTGGACTCCCTCATTCCATGCCCTTGTTGTGCTCAGAGCCTTTTCCAGTGGAGGCCTCGTGGCTGCTCATCAGGAGATTTTGCTGAGAGGCAGAAACATCCAATTTCTTGTTCCTTGTGTGTCCAAACCCCCCAGGCTGGCTGTGTTTGGGCAGCTCTGCTAAAGGTCCCTGGGGTAGGAAATTGTTCTCTGTGTGTGGGAAGAAGAACATGGATTTTATATTGACAAAAAACCTCTCAAAGCTGTTTCTTTTTTGCTGGAGGGACAATCCCAAACTTGTGCTGTGGATGCTTAAACAGATGTGCCACAGCCAGGGCACCTCAAGGCAGCACCCAGAATTAGCTCATGTCATAAAAGGGGTTTTTTCCCCTTCTGCTTAGGAATAACCACCTGGTTTTAAAAAACTCTTCAATCAATGGCAATTAACACACTAAAAATCAAGGATTAGAGTCAGTATTTAATGACTGTATTACAGAGCAGTGAGAACTGGATCAATGAAGGTGGCAGGAAACAGTGGAAAAAATAGGAACTTCTCTTGTAATGAAAGGTGATGTCTAAGAGCAAAAACCCCTGTGATGTGATTTAAAATCCTGTGAGTGACTTTCCAGGCTAAGGAATGCCTGAATGGAGTGGTTTTGTGTGGGATGCTGCTGCTCCTTCCATACACACGTTCTATTTCTGGCATAATACATAAATCAATGTCACACAGAAAGGGGAAATGATGCACACTTAAAGCAAAACATGAAATTACCTCTTTATTGGCTATCTGCTTCTTAGATATTATTTAGAAAGCACAAAATAAAATAGCAAAGCTGTTTTGGAGCTGCCTAGAGCACAGGAAGGAGACAGATTTCACAGAGATGACATCTCTGCACTCACACGTGGTGATCAAACACGTCTGAGCATCACCTCTGTGCCTTCTGCTGTCAGGGAAATGCAGAATTCCTCTTCCCTGGACAACAGAGGACAAATCTACTTCAGGATTTGCTCCCCACTCTGCAGAGAGAGCAGAAAATGCTCTACCTCCAGCTGCAGTCTGGTGAGAATGACAACTCTGACTTTGCTGTGGTTTCCTGGGACACCTCACAAGGAAGAACTTGGAAATCAGCATTTGATAGCTTGAATTGTCTGAATCTGTGGGAACTCTTATTGTGGTAGGGACAAATTGATAAGAAGCATTATTTTGTGAATAAAAACTCCTACATCTGTAGTATCCACCTAATCTCTTGTGGATTTTTTACTTGAATAAAACCCACAAATAAATAAAACTTCTTGTTCACAGCAAGCTTTGCCAAAAGCACCTGTCCTGTGCTGAGTGTGGGTTGATAGAACATTGCCTGGCCAGGTTTTTAACTGCAAATGGAACCTTCTTTTCTTTCTCTCCATTTTATGCACCCAAAGCAGCCAAGATGAGATAAGAGCCCAGATTTGATACCTGATCATCACAGGGATATGAGAATATTTATCCAGGAAAAGCTCCACCAAAGATAAAGGGTTGCTCTAATATTGCCTAACCTGTTATTATCTTATGGGTGAGTGGGAAATGCAGTTTGTTCTGTGGGAACACTTTTTTCTACAATGCACCCAACATCGAGGGGAAATTGTTCCTCAACACCAAAAAGCCAGCCCCAAAACCTGCTGCAGGACACCATTTCTGGAATATTTTGGACCCAACTTCCTTAGCCTAAGGTGCAAACCTTTGCAGTTCTACCCTGACTCTTTTGGGAACGATTAATAAACTGAGCATGCTGCCCATAATTCACCCTTTTTTTTGGATGGCATTAGAAATAAATGGGCTTTGTAAAGAGTTTCAGTAAAATATAACACTGTCAAGCCCTAGGGAAGTTATTTTGGAAAAAAACATAATAAGATATTTAAATGTAGAGAAAAATCACTTGATGAGATCTATTTCTTTCCTTACTGTAAGAAATACAATTTTTTTAAAGGTGGTGTGTTTAGAGCCTGATTTGTGGGTATCTCACCTCCTCACCCTTTCTCTCCTTATCTTTTGTGAGGATGATAAAAGCTTCACCTGCCACAGCTCCATCCTCTTTAAGCCCAGCCTTGAGTTTTAATCCATTGTAGGCCTAGTTCACAAAAAGGGCTTTACCTCTCTTCTTCCCTAAAAGAGAGTCCAAGACATAATCCAATTATCAACAGTATATGGCTGTTATATCTGAAGACTTTCAGTTTTGTTGGAAATAATTTTTGAACGGTGTTAATATCAGGGACAACCAAGTTTCCTATGAAGAAAAATAGGATTTATTAAAAAATTGGATTTAGAAACTGTCAAAAAAAAAAAAAAAGGAGATTTTTACTGCCTCTTCTGATGTAAAAACATTGATAGAAATGTCTTTCAGTTTTATCTCTTCAAGTAGAAAACAGCAATACAGAAAACTGCTGCTTTTCCTATTATAACAAATTCAAGGTTTCATGCATCAGTTTGAAATAAATAAATTAAAAAATCTCACACCCAGGCACTAAACCCAAATAAGAACATGCCATGTTATTTTCCAAACTGTTCTCGATATAATCCAGTGCCGATTAAACCTCAATATACGTGTTAATTTCAGAAACAAGGACAAGTTTCCCCTTGCTCATGGGTGCTTGTACACATTCCTTCTGCTGGGAGTAAATTTGCAATTCCTGTGACTTCTGGAGCAGCCTGGGGGGAAGGTGCAGAGGCAGCTCTGCGCCTCTCTGGAAATTCCTTTTTTTCCAGGCGCAGCATCTGTTGCTCAGCTCCAAATACACAACAAAATTCTCAGGTAACGCTGTCTCAGCCAGGGCAAGGCTCAGTTTGTGCCACGGTCCGGAGTCTCTCCCGCGGTGTTAAACACCGGCTGCCTGCGGGGCGAATCTCGCCCTTGAGGAGCGGCCCCGTCCTCCCCTTCGGGAGTGCAGAATTCTTCTTGAGAGCAGCCCCGACCCCAGGCAAGCTTCTCAAAGGTGGGAGCTGGGCTGCTCCTTCTGCTCTGAAATATATAAA
>VZSE01006255.1:825180-860283 GCA_013398275.1 Promerops cafer
AAATAAATAAATAAATAAATGAAACAGTGGGAACCTCGGATAAGTAAATAAATAAATAAAGCAGTAGGACCTTAAAATAAATAAATAAAGTACTAGGAACTTAATATCAATCAATCAATCAATCAATCAATCGGTGCTTACAATCTGATCATTAGCACTTTACAGCCTTAAAATGTTTTTTTTTCCTTCTGACAGAGAAGTTAAAACCTGTGATGAGTAACAAGGGAAGTGTGATGGAAGCACAAGCGAGGAAGGAGGCTCCAGAGCCGCTTGGTATCTGCAGCAGAGATCTGGATTCGGTGGCTACTGCGCATTCGGTGGCTAACTGCCCATTCGGTGGCTAGTTGCGCGTTCGGTGGCTAGTTGCGCGTTCGGTGGCTAGTTGCCCATTCGGTGGCTAGTTGCCCATTCGGTGGCTAGTTGCCCATTCGGTGGCTAACTGCCCATTCGATGGCTAACTGCGCATTCGGTGGCTACTGCGCATTCAGGGGCTAGTTGCCCATTCGGTGGCTAGTTGGGCGTTTGGTGGCTAACTGCGCATTCAGTGGCTAACTGCCCATTCGGTGGCTAGTTGCGCATTCAGTGGCTAGTTGCCCGTTCGGTGGCTAGTTGCCCGTTCGGTGGCTAGTTGCCCGTTCGGTGGCTAGTTGCCCAGCACCACGTTCTGCCGCTTCACGCGGGGCTCCCCAGCGGCCCAGCTCCCTGGCCCTGCATCCCTGCGGCCATTCCGGGGGCCAGCTGGAGCCCGGAGCGGGCAGGAGCAGCCCGCAGAGCGCCCAGCGCCGTCCCCAGCGCCGTCCCCAGCCCCACAACCCCAATCCCACCCGGCAATCCCTCACCTGCTGGCCCCTGTCCCCGGAGGAGGAGGCAGAGCCACCCCCAGTCCCTCCTGGGTGGCACCCGGAGGGCGCAGCCCCTCGGCGACACCGCTGCTGCCGTCCCGTGAGAGTTTAAAAAGTGTCATTTCCTCCCCGTTATTGCGCGTGGAACATTGTGTCCCCCCAGAGAACAGCCGCCACCCCCGGTCAGCCAGCTTATTCTATAAATTAGCCATGCTAAAACCCTGCAAAACTTCGGGGCGGCCCTGGGGGTTTTGGGGCTGTTTCAAAGAGAATTTCCTACAGCAGAGAAATTCTTAGAACAGAGTCATCCATTTGTCAGTGAAAGGAAGGCAGCGCCCTCGCTAGCCCTGACACCCCCGGCACGGCAGTCTCCTGGCTGGGGTCGACCTCCCGAGTTCCACCCAAACTGGAGAGAGCCCTGGGCTGGTGTCACGGCTGGAAGTTGCCATCTGTTGCTCAAGGACACACCAGAGGAGCCCCTGGGAGCCAGGGGCAGGTGGAGCCCAGGACCTGTGGGGCACCTGGCAGAGGCAGATCCCCTGCTGCTGTGCTCAGGCTCTGCCTGGGGTGACAAAACAAGGATCACTCAAACCTTGATGGGAAAGGGGTCCCCAGCATGCCCGAGTCAACTGCAGAGGAGCTTAACACTTGCAATGCATTTGTGAGAAGCCCCTCTACTTGCTCACCATTCAAGGAGAGAGTCTGGAGGTCTGCCTTTGGCTAGAGCCACGGATGGAAATCTGGAGCTACAGATCCAAGGTCTGTGTTCTGCATCCCAGACATTAAAAACCACTGAAAAGGAGCACAGGCTACAAGGTAAAGCAAGGCAGAAAAACCTTCCCAGCTTGCTGAGCATCAGTGTGCTCAGATAAATCTGGGAGTCTCTGTATGGCAGTTTATGCTCCACTGCATAGAAACAGCTTCTGTATCCAATTTAAAAACATGAATGTTCCATCCTTACCCTAGAGCTTAAAGACAATTTACAGAAGTAGGGCACTATGAAGTATTGCCACAATAAACAGTTGTTTTACTTCCCTTTTACAGCAAAAATTAGGGGAACACTGCAACTGTTGTCAAGCCTTAAAATATGTTTGCAATAAAATAGAAGCCATTGGCTTTCTTTAATTTCAATGGGTTTCTTCATTATTCAAAAGCCTCTTTAAATCTTTCATAGATTCAAATCTGGTTTTTTAAGAAGAAATACATAATCCTTCAGTAATTAATCTAAGTGTCTGGCTACTAAAAAATTGGGTATTGATGGCCCTCCTGTATTTTTCTCATGGAGGGAGAAAGCATTTTAATTCTTCAGAACTTGCTTATTGGTCCCTTTCTGTTGGCAGGAGTTTGAATATATTATAAAATGCTTTTCTGGTAATACCCTTCCAGAATTAATGAAGGAGCACCTTATAACTGGTTACAATGAATTAATTAGAAATTCATCCTGGTGGCTGGAGATTTACTGGGATATGAAAGAAAGTTCATAGAAAGTTGCTGTTTATTTAACCACATAAAAGTTCTTTAGCAAAGACTGAGGGTAGAGTTAGTTAATAAAGACAAGAATAATTGTATTTTCTGTGAATGAAAGGAATTAACTAGATGTTAAATAATATCTAAATATACACAGTACAGCTCTAAAATAGCCAGGCTGGACTATTTTGATTAACAATAAGCAGCACTTCACTGCATGATTAGGCACTCTGAAAGCAGAAACAGAGGATTAATGTCCAGCAATGAGATTGTATAAATTCAGATCTTTGGACCCTTTGAGGAAGAGTCCCCTGGATTTCAGGAGCCTGGGTTTTGTACTTTGGGCACACCACAGACACCAGGAGGTGGAGAAAGATTTCTCTCATTGGCATAAAAATCAGTGAGTGGAATTACAGCTTCATCTGCTGCTTTCTGTATGATAAGGGATGGACAGAAGGTGTTTTCTGGCTGGGTGAATTAAAATAATGGGAATCTGAGAGAGGATTTAGGCAGAAAACCCTGGTTCAGCTCACCCCAGTCACTGCAGAGTGAAGGAGAGAGAAATCTTTTCATGTTCTGCAAACCCTGAGCTGGGTGGGCTTTGGGCAAACAGGCACTTCCAGTCTACCTTTGACAAGCACAGTTTCAAAGTGATGCAGACATGGAAGAGTTGTTGATGTCTCTGTATGAAGAATTAACTTTAAACAGAGGGAGTGAGGGAAAAAAAGTCAAATAAGATGAAACCAGAAGAAATCTCAGTATGGGAGTTGACAGATATTTGGATTTTAGTAAAGCATTTGACACTGTCTCATGAAATCTTAATTGAAAAATTAATTCAAGTCAGCTTGGCTGCAGACAATGGTGTGTGGGTTGAATATTGGCTAAAGCACAAATGAAAAAAATGCTGATAAACAGCTGGTAACAAGATGGTGGAAATGTCCAGTGGGGTAACACGCAGTGATTGTTAGCCTGAGTTTAGTTTATATCTTCATTAATGGCTTAGAAAAAAGATATAATCAAGATCACAATTAAATACACCGATTATGCACATGCTAGAAGGTTTGAAATGTCAATAAGGAGAGTGAAATAAAACAGCATTGACAGGAAACATGGATAAAACATGGCCAAAACAGATTGGTCAAGGGAATAAAATTACTTCCCTGCAAACACAAAAGCAGCACAAACCAGAGCAACTCAGAAGATGAACAGTAGTTTATTTTTTAGGGAATGGAGGAGTGGCAATGGGTAAGAGAGCAGGAGGATGCTACAGGAATTATGAAAATAAAATGCAAGTTGAGGATGCAGTGCCCTTTGCATCCAGTGGAAGTGCAGCCACGGACTTCAAAGGATTTTGGGCATGGCTGGCAGTCCCAAAGCAGGGATTATCTGCAGCCTTGCTCTGGCCACTGCAGGCAGCAATAAGAGATGCTCTCCCAGAAAGATGTGAAATTGGCAGCAAATCAGAGAGGAGACAGAATAAAAAATGAAGGGGTTTTGTGAGAACTGAAGTGGGAAGAAAAATGAAGGGAATTAAGCAGTTATAATTTGGCCAAATAAGGAATAAGCAGGAACACAATAACAGCTTTCAAATGTCTGAGGAGCTAAGCCTGTATAAAGGATAATAATTATTCACTCTGTTCCATGGCAGAACAAGTTTAACAGGTGAAGGGAATATATTATGAGGGAAAAAAAGACATTTGATGTAAATATCAGGAAATGCTGCATATTAAACTGTTGAATAATAGAGGAGATGGAAGTCCTGTGGTCTGGGATTTCTGAAACTCGGATTGAATGCCAGCTATTGAAATGCAGAGAGGAATCTTTTCAATCCCCCAGGACACCAGGAAATGCATCTGCCTTGAAAAGATTAGGATCTTCTCCCGACCTCTTCCTGGGCAAGCTCCGTGTGTTTTAAAGCCCACACCAGGAGATGCAGAAATATCAGAGCATAAATTGTTCTTAATAACAGATAAAGACTCCTCATATCTTCCCACTGTGCAATCTGCTCCCGCCCCTGTCTGGCTGAGATCACAGCCCTTTCTCAGATGGGGTGCTCAAGTCAATAGCTTCAAACTGCTTTGGTCTGCTCAGGCAAAAAAAAAAAAAAAAAAGAGCTTTACTGGAGTGGGAAATGGGATATTTGTAGCAGTAACGCAAAGATTTATTAGTAGAGGACATTTTTTACCTCAATTTGTCTCAGAATACTCTTTTTTTCTGCTAGAAATAATGTCTAGAGGTGGTATAAGACTTCTTTTCTGGAGTTTTTCTCCTCTGGCCTCATTTTTTTTCTTAGGTGTTTAGCTTCTAAAACTACTGACAACAGTAAACACCTTTAGTGGATTTGTTTGCTTGCATGTGCCTGCTCATTCACATAGCAAAGAGTTTGACTAAAAATATTAACCAAAGGGAAAAACATAAAAATCTGACTTTTATTCCATCACACAGTCCGTGATAGGGGAGGGAGCTATTTCTATCCAGCAATTCCTGCCTTTTTCCACCCCCTGCATTTTGGTTCCCAGCTCTCCACCAAACGTAGGAAGCAAAGACAAATTTCAGATGATAAATCAGGAAGGCTTTTTCTTTCCCATTTCAGCGTGAAAAAGGCAATTTAAAATGCAGCTAAATATTTGCAAACATTGGAAATGCCAGCTCTTACTTGGTGTAAATGATCCCAAGTTTATTCATTTTGATTTGAGCACGACTGTTTACACTGGGGGAGGATCCATACCCTGGGATATTTCAGTGTGTGGTAAATTACAGGACTTCACTCACTTCAGTACCAGTTTTAATGATCAATAATGAGCTTAGGCAACATTAAATCACTTTTTTTGACTTTAGACATTGCTACAATCTGTGGTAGAACACATTAAAAAAATACTTCTTGGCCGTTTCTTTCTTGATTTGATAGTAATGCACAATGAATTGTGGATTAAGGAAATACTAGGGAAGGCTTTCCATGTCCTAGTGTAAATCAATATATTTTATTATAGCAAAACACGTTTTGTACATCTGCAATGCCATAAATTTATGCCTGGGAAATCAGCACTGCAGAAATCAGAGATGAGAAGCTGAATATTCAGTGTCAGTACAGTGCTGCAGGGAAGTCAAGGACACAACACCTGAAGGCAAAAGCAGGACAGGAAGGAGCAAGAGCAGGGAGGAGGTGGCATCTGTCCACAGAGCCTTATGAGACCTTTATGGGAGCAATCTGTTTAATTCTGCAGCCTAGGCTGATCCTGAAAATAGGAAATATTCTGAAAAGGGAAGGTGGGATGCCTGGAAAAGATGTTTTATGGAGAGAAAGTTACGAAGCTGAATGTGTTTGGTTTATGTGAGTGTGGTTTAGGGGATGACTTCCTTGAAGTCAGGGAAGCACTGATGTGAGAAATCATGTAATAATAAATTATTAAAAGCAGTAACTCTTCAGATCCTTACAAAAACTCCGAGAGCAGCATTGGCATCAATGGAGCCCCACAATTCTGGGGAGTCAAAGCTCCTGGGGGGGCTCTGTGCTGGTTTATCCTCAATAAATTCAGCCACTGCTCTGATTTGCACTTGCCTGAAAAGACACTCAGGACCAGTCCCAATTCAGACTCAAATTAAATTCAGTCTTGGATGTATGCACAAATTATAAATACCTGGAAAGAAACAGATTAAGGATTAAGGCTGGTTAAGTAAAGATTTAGCTCAAAATTAAAGGGAAAACAATACATAAACCATGGACTGTAAAATACCCTGACATTCTTGAAAACCAAGATTCTCTATTTCTACACACTTGTATTATGAACCTTAAAATCATGAATGTGTTTTATTCCTTGCCAGGTTTGTTCCTCTACTTGGAAAACATTTATTCTGCTTCTTGTTTACATTGAATTTAGAATTAATGTGGCTGTTCTGGTTGAGCAAAAACAACCTTGACTTGTATGAGGCATCATTTTATCATGCCAAGATATCTTGTGTAAAAACATAACACGAGCAGAGTTCTCAGAATTAAGCTGGTTAATAATTACTACATAAACAGGTCAAGGATCAAGAGAGACAGTAAATTCTTGTGAAGTGTGTGTAGATTATATTTCCAAATTGCAATACTGAAAAGCAGAGCTGTCT
This sequence comes from Promerops cafer, assembly GCA_013398275.1. Taxonomy (NCBI): domain Eukaryota; kingdom Metazoa; phylum Chordata; class Aves; order Passeriformes; family Nectariniidae; genus Promerops; species Promerops cafer. The sequence continues at coordinate 831,597 of VZSE01006255.1, forward strand.
TAATGTGCACAGAAAAAGTCAGATATCCAGAGGTGAAATATCGTGGTCTCAGGGAACATTTTTCACACACTAATAATCAAAATAAAAATGCCAGTAGTTACTTATATAAAATAATGCACTGTTGGCATTAGTGAAGCAGTTCTTAGGTGCAATAATATTTACTGGAAAACTACATAATCCAAGCCACGTTTCCTTATGTACTGTAGAAATAAACAGAAATCCCAACTGAGAGACTCCAGTCTGGTTTCCTGATGAGTTTTTCACCCCCAAACCCATTTCCCTGGCCCAGCTTTCCTCCCAGAGCCTGCTCAGACACTGCTCCCATCACCTTCCCCCAGCATTTCCACAGGGGAGGCTTCCTTGGGGTCCCTTTGGCTCTTTTATCTCCTCCAGCCTGGTTTGAACATTTCCTGAGGGTCACCCCTCTCTCCAGCTTTGGCCATGGTCACCTTTGAACCTTTTGAGAGATTTAATGTTCCATTTCATGGGATCAAGAGCACAACACCACCAAGCTCCCTAGGCTGGGAGTGGTCTGCAAGCAGCTGGAGGCAGCCAAGGGTTATCTTGTTCTGGGTGGCCAAAATTCAGGACTAAATGAATGGCTCAGGCTCAAGGTTTTGAAATGCAGATGGCAAATACACCCAGGACTGAGAATACAATCAGGTGGCCAACGTGAGAGTGGCAGCACTGCAGATCTGATGAGAACTGAACAGTGGAGTTTCTTCAACTGGAATTATTTTTCAGACATTTTCTTTCCAGAGGTTTTGTATTCAATTAATTTGATCACAGAAAATGGTATTTAAAAACAAACAAACAAACAAAAACACCAAAAAAACAAACCCAAAATGACTGTTTTCTTTTTAATCAGAAAATAGGAAGTGGAAAAGAAGTGCTCCAGCAGCTCCCTGAGCAGAACCAGCCCTTTCTCACTGAGCTGATGTCCCACACTTGAACAGCCAAGCAACACCAGACATGAAAACTGAATAACTGAGTTATTCTAGATGTTAAGGCTTCTTTATTTCCAATAAAAGCAATGTGGAACCTAAATTCCACTCAAATGACAAGTCAACCCCATGAATTAAAACTCCAAGTAGTTTTATAAAACAATTAAAACCAACTAAATCAACATGTATGTACTTTTTTGGGACCTTGGAAAGGATTTCCAAACAAATACAAAGCCCTGGTCCTATCAGTAACTATAAAAAATATGGAATAACAGGGAAAGGTCTCAGCAAAGTGGGAAGAGCACAGATGTGCAAACACAGCTGGGCAGAAACGTGCATGTGGCTCGTTCACTCGTTTGCCGAAGCGTCGTTCCTTCGCTACGTTATTTACAGATAAAAAATAGCACATCCTTGCAGTCATGTGGTGTTGCTGGCTCCTCAGCCCGCTGCTTATCTGCCAGGTTAACCAGCAATTCTGGGCAGAAATAATTTGGCTACTTTGGTAGGCAGCTCTTGGCCCAGCAAAACTCCTTTATTCGAAGAAAGAAGCAGCCGGACTGGAAAAGCAGCTCTCAAAGGTTGGTGTTTTTCTGCTTCCTTTTCGGATCCAAGAGTGCTGGAGGTGGGAGAGGTGGGAGTGCTGACGTGATCAGACAGGCTGCGGTGCACAAAGCAAGCCCTGCTGTGCCCCCTGAATTTCTGGGTTAATTTGATGCCCCTGCCCAGCTGTGACATTTCAGCGGGCACAGAAGCGGCGCCTCCGCGGTGCCCTTGAGCCCCGAGCTCTGCCCTGGCCCCAGACCAGACCAGAGCAGCTGCAGGTTCTCACAGCTGCAGCCCGGGGAATGCAGGAAAACCATGGAACTGCACCCAGAGCCTGCACCAGCTGCTGGACAGGACTGGGTTTGGGCTGCTCACAGGGCAGGGGTTAAAGGTGTCAAGCAGGAAAGTGGGGGGTTCCTCCTCTGTGGGAGCCCCAGAGGACAATTAACTGATTGCTGATGGGGGAAGACGTCGTGGTGTTGGTCCTTTCTAAAAGCAAAATTAAGAATTCCTATAAATATTTGGGTTGGAAGGGACCTTAAGGATCATCTCTGCCGTGGGCAGGGGTGACACCCACTGGAGTAGCTTGTGCAGGAAGTGCTCTGAAGAATGGATAAGCACTTAAATATATTGCAACACTTTGCAGTCATGTTTAAATACTGAGAAATCTCACCTTAGACAACCACAAGAAGGACATGCAAACACCTCTGTGAAGGATGCTCAGAGGCTCTACAAAACTTACAGGCACCCAGGTTATGTAGGGTCACCCCTGTGCAAAGGGGAACAGTGTAGGAACAAGCAGAGCTGCAGGGGAGGAAGACACATCATGTAAATCTAGTGTGGTCAAAAAAAAAATCAATGTCAACCTTAAAACTGCACAGGAATATTGGAGGGACAATTAGCATTGGGTGGTGCAAACCAACAAGATCATGAAACTGCACATATTCTTTTCTCTTTAAAGCCTTAGCAGGACACCAAGGTGGAATTAAAATATTTTTAATGTTGCTTGATCCCACTGGGAGTTTCCCAATCACCAAAAATCCATCCATAATCAATGCACTCTCAGCTGTGCTTACAAAAGTTATAAAAGTGTGCAAACCCATGAGCCATGGTCCATTTGGGGTGTAGCCCCTGGGGGCTTTGTCTGCCCTAAATGTACCTGAAGGCCCTTCCATAAATAGAACTGGTTTTTGTTCCCTTAACTCTGTCTGGCCTCTGGTTTTAGGTAGTATAAATACTATAAAATAAATACAATACATAAAAGGCATCAACACCCCAGAGCTTTTGCAGTTAAAAATTCCAATTATTACTGTAACCTGCCTGACAGCCCTGAGGAGTGGCTCTTTCTTCTTCTCCAGCTTCCTCAGGACCCAGAAGCTGTGCCCAGTTTTCCCCTTCTCCCTTCCCTTTTCTCTCCCAGCTGACCCCAGGGGCACCGGCAGCAGCCAGGGCTGGCACAATTAAGTTAATCATTACCTGCTGCAGGTAACTCAGCTGATTAACACCTCTGATCCTGCAGAGCTGCCCTGTTAAACCTTTGCATTCTTCCTCCTGGGATTAATCCCATTTTATAGATTTGTGCTGGGGTCTTTGGGTCCTGGGGAAGCCAGGCTGCTCCTGAGCTCCTCATCTTCTCCATCTCTGCATAAACACTTTTCCATAAGCAGCACTCTTGTTTCACTGAGCAATAGCAGCAAATCACTGCATTTCTAAGAATCCTGAAAAATAAAGTTCCCAGGCTTTCCCAGCTGTAAAACCCTCAGAAAGGCTTCTCTTCCTTTTTCTACACTCGGTTTACTCTGGCAGAAGTGTGGCTGTTACACAGCAATTTTCTTTCCATGTTTTTAAAGTGGCTGATTTTAATTTGGATGTATTTTCCCCTGCAAATCCTTTCAGTCAATATGGAATTACATAAAGCAGCTTTTTGGAGAGAAATTGTATCTGGAGAAGTTTCCACTGTGTGTGTCTGTATTTTACACAAATTATTTATTTTTTTATGTCTTGGTGGCACTATCATTTTTGATGACCTGTGCTCTACCAGCCTGACCTCAAAGAAATAAAACTAAAATAATGATGTAATAGATTTGATCCTTCCACATCAAAGGTGATGCTTTCAAATGAGGACAGAGAGACAAAGTTTACTTGGATGATGGGGGGAAAGTAATTTTTTTTTCTTATCCCCAAAAAGCTGAAAATAGGTTGGAGTGGCTTAGAAATGTGTTTCCTTCATAGAAGTGTAACATTAAGAAAGAGAAGAAATTGTAAAATTTATAATGAAAAGAGATTTTTGTAGGTTTCTGTGGAAAGGGCAGTGAGGTTTCCAATCACGAGTGACTGTCAAATGCTCTTCCACAAGGGACCATCAAAACTTCCCAACTGCTAGTCTTGAATAGAAGGTGAATTCTTTGCACGTGCTACACAAAACCTGAGATAAAATACAATTATTGACTTCAGTTCTCCATTTTTCTCAAAAGGGTAAAAGTACTGTGTAAGCTGGGAAAGCTCCCAAACACATTTTTAGAAAAACAAGGTGGTTTAGGTGTCCTCCACCAGGCAGCATTATTTATAATGCAAATGAAAATATTCCAGAGTCCCACATACCAGTGCAGGTTGGCTTAGGGCAGCTGATTTTCTGAGATCATGGCTGCATCCACTGACAATGGAAATTAAATCCTCACCTTTGTTTTCTGCCAGTTCCTGCTGCCGTGGTGCCTATGAAATGACACCTCCAAGAGAACTTTTTGGCTGGACTGGCCGTTAATCAATTTGTGTTCTGAGCAGGGAGCATTCATCATATTCAGGATTTTTATCTCTATGTGCCCAGGGTATTTGAGTCGGGTTTCTCTGACCACTGTGCCCATGGCAGGCTGTCAGCTTTTGGGACATTGCACAGCTGAAATGGTCAAAAAGGAGCAGAACCTTGTGTAAAACTGCTTTTACACTTTCCAGAGCTCTTGCTGCCCTGAAGACATTCCTGCCTGCTCCTTCAGAACGTTTTCCATATTTTCTGTCTCATGACTGAAACAATTCAAACTCAAGAAGATGTGCAATAACACCAAAACATTTATTTGGGCTTTATCTTCTTGGCCATGAAACACATTATCCATTTTGGGGTGGTTTTGAAGAATAAGCAGACACTTTTACTGAGTTACTTAATATTTTTTTACAGTCAAACATCCACCTCTGAATCCATTAGTATCTCTATTGGTGGACCCATAAATCTTCATCTGGATGAAAGTTCCTCCACTGTTTTTTTCCAGTTGGCTCCATTTGCTGGCTAATTTCCATACTGAACATCTCCACACATGCGTGGTATCACTTAAACCTTCAAGACAAAGTTTACTTTGGATTTAAAGAATCTTTTTATTGCCATTCATTCACACATAACAGCAACCACAGCACCAGCACGGTTCCCAAATTTTTTTTTTTTAATATATATACAAAGGAAAAATATGTTTTATCTACCTTGCAGAGCTTCAGACTGGCAGGATGTTTAAAAGAAAAAATGTCTTTGTTCTGATTTACGAGAAATCACAAGTAATACAGATTCCCCCCCCTGGGATGTTTCTAATGAAGTGGAACCACCTCGAGATGGAGCTCCCTCCTCGTGTGCCCTGACTGCCTTGTGGGTGCTGTTACAGTCTGAGGCTCAGCAGCCTGGGAACCTGGGCTAAAGCAAGCACCAGGATTTACTGCAGAAGAGAAATGCAGAATATTTGCTGAGTAAGCCAGGACTTCTTGCATTATGCCAGGGGATTTAAAGGGACAAAAAAAAAAATCCCTCCCAGCAGCAAATCTCGGGGCACTCCACATTAACCTCTCTGTATGTCAAGAATTAGATCTTTTTTCTTCTCCTTTGTTTTCTCTATCTCACCAGTGGATTTTAATGCATGGCAGAAAATTACCTTTTACCTTGCAGTTTTTAAATTTGGGTCAAAGGGATGGATTGGGTCAGAAGCCTTCTGAAAGCAGCACTGGATGATCTCCTTCAGATTGCTTTTATTCTGTGGACCTCCCTGATAGCACTCAGCAGATCTGTGGGGCAAGATTTTGAGTGAGTCCAAAGGGAGGGCGAGGATTTCCCCCTCTTTTCCCTCTTTGTAGATATTCTGGGGTTTAATATTCACATTTTTTCAGCCCATCTGAGGCTCTGAACTCAGCACAGCAGGAGCTGCTTGTCGATAATTCAGACAGGAGGAAATCTGAGAACATCCAACATATAATTACCCTCTTTGTGAAAGGACAGATTCACACCTCGGTGGAATAGACGGACAGGAGCAGGCTCTGAAGTGCTGCTGTGAATTTCAGTAGCTTAAAATCTGGTTGTATCCTTCGGGAGACGATTTCAGGAGAGAAAACCACTGTGCAACACTTAATCTGCTACTGAGGTTGGGCTCTGCAGGCCAGGACAGCCCCAGCTGCCACCTGGGAGCTGAATAACCTGAGCTGAGCTCCTTGTGCTCTGGCAGCTCCTGATCTGCAGTGCTCCCACCGAGGGGCACGGAAGGAAAGGACCCTTCCTCCTCCTCCTCCTCCTCCTCTTCAAGCTGAGCTAAAAGCTTTTTCCCTTGGAGTGCTTTGAGGGAAGGTAGGAGAAGTAAGGTGTTGCATCAGCTGAGGAGGAAAGCACACAACGTGGAAAAGCTACTCAGCACCAGGGAAAAAGTTCAAGGGTAGCCAGGGAAGAATCCTAAAATCTTTGGGAATGTTAAGAGGAGAGTAAACAATCAGATGCTTAGTGATGCAAATTCAACTAAATCACCTCCAGATGTGGCTCTCAGTTATTTGCTCTGAGTCTAAAGATTTGGAGTCTAAATCTAAAGATTTGGTTTGGGTTTGTGTGGTGGGATGGTCTCACCTGTCATGCCACAAACCCCTAAAACTGGTTTTATCCAATTACCTGCGTTTCTGAGGGACAGAATCAGGATCCTGAATCTTTGCCAGGTTTGCTTTTTCCTTTATCACACGGGAGGCTGGCAGGTGGTGGGTTCAAAAGCAAAGCAAAAGGAAGTTTGTCAGGGCTCGTGGCATTTTTCACTAACACAACGGATCTGGCGCCAGATGCTCTGGACACCAAACGGTCCCAAGGCTGCAAAAAGTGCCCGGGTGAATTCAAGGAGGAAAAACCTCTGGGTGGCAGAGACAAAACCATCACCTCTTACTGAGATGCAGGATTTTGTTGGCTAGAAAGTTTTACTCGGGTCATTCTGTGCTTGGCCTGCTCTTCTACTTTACTTCTGCAAACTTCCCCAGCGTTTGGAGCTAGTGCAGAGGAGGCACCAGGGTGAGCAGAGGGATGGAGCAGCTCTGCTGGGAGGAAAGGCTGGAGAACTGGGATTGTTCAGCCTGGAAAAGAGAAGGCTCTGGGCAGACTTTATGTGGCCTTGCAGTATCTGAAGGAGGGCCTAAAATAAGGGTGGAGAGGGAATTTTTGTAAGGACATGGAGTGACAGGACAAGGGAGAATGACTTTAAATTAAGAGAGGGGAGGTTCAGATGGGATATTGGCAGGAATTGTTCCCTGGAGGGTGGGCAGACCCTGGCACAAATTCCCAGAGAAGCTGTGGCTGCCCCTGGATCCCTGGCAGTGGCCAAACCAGGCTGGACATTGGGTCTTGGAGCAGCCTGGGACAGTGGGAGGTGTCCCTGCCCGTGACAGGGGTGACACTGGGTGGGCTTCAATGTCCCCTCCATCCCAAACCATCCTGGGATTTTGTGATTTGTTGATTTACCTTTGTTCAGATTCTGCATGGCCACTCTTGAATATTCTTTATTTAGTGAAAACTGTTATTACTCCTCTGCAATTAACATACCTCTTTAGTCAGACAGAGTGGGAAAGTAACTCTGGGTCACTCCACTGCTTGAGGTGCTCAGTCCTGTAGAGACAAATCTGCTCAGTTTAGCTGTGGTTTACTTAGAAAATGTGCAATGGGAAACTTGAAGAGATTGATTTTGTTTAGAAGTTTGCAAGAAAAATGAATAGGTTGGGTATAAACTATCAAAAAACCTGCCAGTTTTTGGGTGAGCTGTGCAGTGTTTACATCCTAAGGCTATGCTGATGGCTGATTTATTTTTTTTTATTTTATTTTATTATTTTTATTATTTTCATTATTTTAATACTTTTGATTTTACTGTTTATTTTTATTCTGTTTCCTACCTGCATTTCATGGCCAGCAAACACTTCCGGTGGCTTTCAAAGCGACCCAAAATCCGGGGAAAAATTCTGAGCTGTAAAATCACGAGTGAAAATGAGACTGAGAGAATTGGTTTTCCAGGATTTCGGGGTCTCCCCAGACAAACTGAGCACAGCTCTGTGGTGATGTGCATTGCTTAAGGGCAACAGCACAACCTGGTGGTTTCTGCTCATTCCAGTGCACCGGGATCTGCACAGGAATCTCCCTGCCCAGAACCCAGCTCACTGCCTGCACAGAACTGAAGCCCTTTCTCATTAATTCATTTGTAAGATTCCATTTTACCCGGGGTTTTCAGAATAAATAGAAAACACAGCAGTCTGCAAGGGCATATGCAAAAAAGATGAAGTAACAGGTTCTTGCCAACACCCCTGATTCTGAAACCTCAGGGTGCTGGGTGTGTCTGAATTTTGCTTTCAAGATAATAACTAGAGGGATATAACAGAAAAAAAAATCTTGCAATATGTAATATGCAAAATTCGGGAAAAAAAAAAAACAAAAAAAGGANTTTATGTGGCCTTGCAGTATCTGAAGGAGGGCCTAAAATAAGGGTGGAGAGGGAATTTTTGTAAGGACATGGAGTGACAGGACAAGGGAGAATGACTTTAAATTAAGAGAGGGGAGGTTCAGATGGGATATTGGCAGGAATTGTTCCCTGGAGGGTGGGCAGACCCTGGCACAAATTCCCAGGGAAGCTGTGGCTGCCCCTGGATCCCTGGCAGTGGCCAAACCAGGCTGGACATTGGGTCTTGGAGCAGCCTGGGACAGTGGGAGGTGTCCCTGCCCGTGACAGGGGTGACACTGGGTGGGCTTCAATGTCCCCTCCATCCCAAACCATCCTGGGATTTTGTGATTTGTTGATTTACCTTTGTTCAGATTCTGCATGGCCACTCTTGAATATTCTTTATTTAGTGAAAACTGTTATTACTCCTCTGCAATTAACACACCTCTTTAGTCAGACAGAGTGGGAAAGTAACTCTGGGTCACTCCACTGCTTGAGGTGCTCAGTCCTGTAGAGACAAATCTGCTCAGTTTAGCTGTGGTTTACTTAGAAAATGTGCAATGGGAAACTTGAAGAGATTGATTTTGTTTAGAAGTTTGCAAGAAAAATGAATAGGTTGGGTATAAACTATCAAAAAACCTGCCAGTTTTTGGGTGAGCTGTGCAGTGTTTACATCCTAAGGCTATGCTGATGGCTGATTTATTTTTCTTTATTTTATTTTATTATTTTTATTATTTTCATTATTTTAATACTTTTGATTTTACTGTTTATTTTTATTCTGTTTCCTACCTGCATTTCATGGCCAGCAAACACTTCCGGTGGCTTTCAAAGCGACCCAAAATCCGGGGAAAAATTCTGAGCTGTAAAATCACGAGTGAAAATGAGACTGAGAGAATTGGTTTTCCAGGATTTCGGGGTCTCCCCAGACAAACTGAGCACAGCTCTGTGGTGATGTGCATTGCTTAAGGGCAACAGCACAACCTGGTGGTTTCTGCTCATTCCAGTGCACCGGGATCTGCACAGGAATCTCCCTGCCCAGAACCCAGCTCACTGCCTGCACAGAACTGAAGCCCTTTCTCATTAATTCATTTGTAAGATTCCATTTTACCCGGGGTTTTCAGAATAAATAGAAAACACAGCAGTCTGCAAGGGCATATGCAAAAAAGATGAAGTAACAGGTTCTTGCTAACACCCCTGATTCTGCAACCTCAGGGTGCTGGGTGTGTCTGAATTTTGCTTTCAAGATAATAACTAGAGGGATATAACAGAAAAAAAAATCTTGCAATATGTAATATGCAAAATTCGGGAAAAAAAAAAAACAAAAAAAGGACAAAAGCAAAGTGTGAGCAGAAAAAATTGGAAGTTTGCCTTGCTTTTTCTATTACGACAAAGCCAAGCAAAGTATATAATGCATTTACATAGACTGAATATTCAAACACCAACAATAACATTTATTCTCTTTCTTGTGTGTCTTCAGGGTAAGTGACGTTGGTCAGAGTGTAACTTCTGAAATGAAACGGGTGGCAAATTGCTCAGAGAGAATTTTCAAATAAAATTAATTACATTTTCTGTTTTGCTTGGTTGTGAAGCACAGGCTGTGTGATTGCCAGCAATGCAGATGTGGGTGCTGAACAAAATGTCTTGCAAACTACATATCCAGTTCATTTTCTGATCATGCAGGATGGGACAAAAGCCACTGATTGTGACTAGAGGAGGGTTTCCAGTCCAGTGCTGGCGCTGCTCATGGCACTGGGCAAGGCTTTTTCATGGAATAAAAGAGTTACAGAATGGTTTGGGTTTGAAGGCACCTTCAATTCCATCCAGTCCCACCCCTGCCATGGGCAGGGACACCTTCCACTGTCCCAGGTTTCTCCAAACCCATCCAGCCTGGCCTTGGGCACTGCCAGGGACTGGGAGTCCACAGCCTGGCTGGGTTCTTCACCTAAACCAGAGACTGCCCAGGCCTGCTTAACTTGATTAAAGAACCTTTGGTTTCACCTGCGGGGCTTTGGAGCTGAGAGCAAAGGGGTTTTCAAAGCCACTGGAGGACTGAAGTGCTCTGGGGCAAAAGGCAGGTTTTTTATGCAGTGAATATTCCTACAGGACTGTCTGCACACGGAATGCTGAGGTGTCTCATTGCTTCCTCTTTGTCCTTTGGCCCAGCCCATGGCTGAGGAATGACTCAAAATCACTCTCAGGAAAGCACTGGAGTCCACTGGAGGTGTGGCTCATGCATTTAAGCTGACTCTTAAGCTTTCTCTTAAGTTTCACTTATGTTCCTGCGACCCAATATGAATTCTGCTGAAATTCATGGAAATTCTCATTATTCTGCTTTGGTTTATTTCAGAAGAAACACATTGTTACATAAATAGGACAAAATACTCTGAACAGCAGTGAGGATATTTCTGAAAAATTGTACAAAGAGCTTTGGAAAAGTGTAGAATGGAAGGAAGGAAGGAAGGAAGAAAGAAAGAAAGAAAGAAAGAAAGAAAATTTTCTTCTTTTCCTTGAGTGCTGAATTAGAGGACAAAATGATCAAGGACCAAATGCACACAGATGTTCAAACTTTTCCCTATTTCCCTCTGAGGCACAGGGAGATGATGCAGCTCCTGAATGCCCCTGGAGCAGCCATGGGAGCTGTGGAGATGTGCCTCAGCTAACCATTACCATGGATGGAAACCAAACCCCTGAGATGGAAGCTGTCCCAGCTTCCCACACATCCTGCCTCAGAGTGGGGAAACCAGAGTATTTTCAGATCTCTAAGAACCCTTGGCAAGCACAGGGATGTCAGGTCTCCCTGCCTGACGTGCTTTGATCACTCTGTAATTATTACCCATCAGCTCAGACACTGATTTGTGCTTTGCTCAGGAGCAGCAGACAGTGTTGGTGCCTGGATGGAGAAGCTCAGATCAGCTGGGCTGAGCTGACATCTCCTCCTGCCGTGGCTGCTGGGTGATGCCTGACAGGGTTAATTCTCTGCTCTCCTTCCCCTGCTGTTTCACAAAGTTATTCTGTATTTTCATGTCAGCACGAAGGATTTGTCAGCAATAATTTAATGTTCTGCCAGGGACATCTTCCTATCATGGAATCACTAAGGTTGGAAAAACCCTCCAAGGTCCTGGAGTCCAGCCATTCCCTCAGCACTGCCAAGGCCACCACTAAACCGTGTCCCCACGTGCCACAGCCACACAGTTTTTGAACATTTCCAGGGATGGTTCCATTGCCTTTCACCCTTCCAGTGAGGAAATATTCCCTGTTACCCAGTCAAACCTCCCCGGGGGGCACTTGAGGCCCTTCCCTCTGGTCTTGTCACTTCTCAACCCACCTGGGTGTGACCCCCTTTCAGGCACTTGTAGAGAGCAAAACGATGACAGATGAGTGTCAAACACCCACTCAGAAAACAATCCCAGTTTTCCTGCTGGGATAAAGGAAAATTCTCCTTTTTCCCTGGCTAAATTGAGGGATAATGGAGAGGGTCTGCACTGTGTTCACCCCCAAAGTGAAAGCTGCTTGCAGCACACACAGATGGTGAATCATCTTTTACCCAGAGTACAAATTCACTGTCTTCCCATATTTGTCCACCAAATTGTGTTCTCGCTGCTGTAAATTTTGTATTAAATTATTTAGGTCAGCTTAAATTTGGAAAGCAACAAAATGAGCACCATTTTTTTGCCTCGTTTACATGTCTGTGGTTGTTGTAACCCAGTTTGCTTCCTAAATTGAAGTGATGCAAGCAGTCTTCCAGGGAAATGAGTGGCAATATATTTTGGTTATGTTTTTGAAAAGCTGGTTGTAACTCTCAGTCATTAACCCAAGAATAGGTGGACACGTGGAGAATGAAAATTCAGATTTCCTCCAGCATGCACTGGATCTGTGGATGCTCTGGTTTGAAGTTTCACAATTTTCCTGTGAATGAAGAGCATTTTGGGTCTTTGCTCAATGGCTTAAGCATATCAATATCTGTGATCCTGTGATTAAGGCCTGCCTAATGGCAGGTATTGTCAGGATCCAGGGGATCACATTAAAAGCCATTAAAAGCTGCATGCTGTGCTCTGACATGATTCAATCCAGCAGCTGCCCCGTGGAGAAACACTCCAGGCATCCTGTCAAAGGGACACAATGCTAATAACTGGGTTAGGATGGGTTTATTTCATCCTGAGGGTGCCAGAGCCCTTCCTGTGCCTTTGGAAAGACTCCTCCTCAAGTCCTGCCCTCATCCCACCTCTTGTTTCCGCTGCTGCTGAGATTCCAGCTCCTGCCAAAAACTCCAGACCCCATTTCTGGCTGGCTCTGTCCCAGGCAAGCTCCTCTCTGCTCCTCAGTGCCTCCCATGAGCATTTCCACGCAGCTCTGTCAGCTCCTAGTGCCTGGCATTCCTGTGGGGATACCCTCTGTGTGCTGACAAAAGTTGTTTTGTGCCTTTCCCTGGGCTCCTTCTGCTCCCACCAGATGCCACTTGTCATAAATGGAAAGGTTTTTTCCACTGAGGCTGCTCGTGGCTGATCTTTCTTGCATGAATCCAGCCGTGGAGTGACCCAGCACAGCAAAAGGTTCTAGTGGTGTTAGCACTGCAGGCCTTCTTTGTTTATATTTTTTAAAATCTGTGGTTTTTCTCCCACTCTGGAGAGCCTCTATGCTGATCCCAAAGACTGAATCCCCATTTCTCGTGCACCAGGTGCTCAGCACAAACTAAATTCCCCCTGCCCAGGCACCCATGGTGGTAACACCTGTCCCAGCATTTGCTGGAAATCATTTGCATGGTGACACTCTGGGATCACCTAAGCCCAGGAGGACAATGATTTGGGAAGCATAGAAAGAACTGGATCCTTTCACTTACATTCCCTTTGGTCAAACATCTTTTTTCCTGTCTGTTCTGGTTTAATTATCCCAGCAACATTTGATAAATTTTACTCCTTGCCCATCTTCTCTGAAATAGCTTCCAGGTGTCTCTATAAAACACTCAGATTCAGGACCTTTCCTATCTCATGCACCAATACTTAATTTTTGTACAGATTTTTATTGATTGCTTCTCTTGGTGTTATTTCATTTTGCTGTTTTACGGCTGCTGTTAACATTTACTAGAGGAATTATTTTACACTCTGCATGGAAGGACACTGCAGATATTTTGGCAACATGAATAGTGACTAAAATTTGGGGAGAGGGGTGTGGAATAAAAGGAGGAGGAGGAGGAGGAGAGGAAAGGCAGCATAGGAGGGTGAGCAAATTGCTTTTGCCTTTTCAATGGTTAAATCCTAACCACTGGTAAAAGCCCTTTCAGTGGGGAGGGCAGTTCATTTGTGGTACAGGTGCAAATGGGCTCAATCAGAGAAGCAACCCCACAGGCACTTCCAATTCTTCGTGTGACATTCAAAACCTCCAATGTTTTCAGCAGCTGATGATGGGATTTACCCTTTTTATTTTTTTCCTTTTGCGTGAACACGAAAATTAAAATCACTTGAATGCTTTCACTGAGCGAGTCCTCAGTGCTTTATTCCTCCAGGGGCACTGGGAAATAGACCGAGAGTTTTTTCCAGGCTTGATGATGCTGGGATTCTGTTTTATGGAAGCTGTGGGAAGGCAATCCTTGTGAAACTCAGCAGCACCCACCTGCCCACCTGTGGGCTTTCTCCAGCAAGTTGTTGCTTTGGCAAAAGTGAAGGCACAGGGGTTTGTGCCATGAGGTTCCATCTGTGCTTTCCAGACCCATTCCCAGACAGAATCCTCCCTGCAGCCCTCACTGGGGTTGGTTATTGTGCACACACGATCCACAGCTGTGCTGGTGGCTCCAACAAGAAGCACTGGCAGCTCCTGGGAGGGCTGATCCCGAGTGGTTTTCCTTCCCCAGGGGGTGGCTGCCAGCTGAGGAGCCCAGGAATATCCTGCATAACGTCTTCTGGTTATTGCTGCAGTGACTTCTAGAAAATGTAACTTCTGAATCCCAAGGGCTGACTTCTGTTTACTGTGGAGAATGAATGGAAATGATGCTTTTAGTCAAGATTTCCATCAAAAGGCCCTTATTTTTGGTGATATATTGGGAGAAAAGCTAGAAAACTGCAGCTGTAACAGCAGGGTATTTAAAACAAAACAAAAAGCATGGTGGTGTCCTGAAGTTCTGGGTGTCTGAATGCAATCCAGTCTTTTCTTATGGTCTTGGGCACATCTTTCAATTTCCCAGGCTCCTTGGTCTGACAAATTAAACAGAAAGTCTTTCAGGCCCTGGACTCTCTTCATGCATTTTGTACTGAACCTGCCTCCAGGCAAAAGGGAGAAAATGAGCAGAGCATCAGAACGTTCCGGCAGCCACTAAAACTCCTCTCCCCAGCCGAGGTCCGCGAGCTCTGCCAGGTTCTCCAGCACTGCACTGAAGCTTTCCTTTCCTGTTTCCACCTCTTGCAACTCCTGCTAAGGGAAAGTCCACTTCAGGATCATTTTTGGAGTTGAAATGCTCTGACATGCTAGAGGGCAAGGGATTGGAAAAGTTGGTGTTTTAGGCTTGTACAGTTTCCATCGTGCAAACGAAAGTGGGAGGAAGGAAAGAGAAGTTTATGGCGTGCATGAACCATCAGGGATCTGCATAGGGCAGGATGATCATGAGCAGAATAAATTGTTATTAAACTGATGAAAGACAATTCTAACTCCTCTACAATAAAATATTTCCTCATAGTTCTAAGTGGATAAGCTTTGGAATCATTGTGGCCTCAATATTTTGATCTGTACCCTCAAAATTCATGCCGAGCATCATATTTTGCACGTCATCTTACCTTTCACTTAACGTTATGTACTTAATATATAAACATACAGCACACCTGAGGGAGTCTCCTGTATTTTAGCAGGCAGCCAGCTGTTCTGACAGGGCTGTTTTTTCAAGCAGATGGCCCCGTGATGGATTATCCGCTCCTCGCCCATCGCGGCGCCTTCCCGAACAATTTGCACAGATGTTTAAAATGAGATTTTCCTGCTTACACAACACTTGCACATCCACAGGACAGAGTGGCCTTCTGCTGAAAAGCCACCCAGCCTGAGAAGTTTGTTTCTCTGCTGGGAAAGAGCCTTCCCAAGCCCGTTTCCCAATGGGATCTGGGCATGACCCTTTGGAAGAGGTCAGCATGTGGCGCCCCAGCAGTGACAAAATAAGCACAACCTCTTCCAGGCTCATCTGTTACACCCAAAGTTATATTTCCTTCATGAAACAAAAAAGCCAAAAAGATCAAAACTGCTGGGAATTACAGAAGACAAAGGGGAAATGGCTCTGGAATGTTTTTTGTAATGATGAGGAAAAATAAAGTGTCCTGATGTTGACCAACACATCACAGAATCACTGAGGTTGGAAAATCCCTGTAAGATCAAGCCCAGCCACAAACCCAGCATTGCCAAGCCCAACATTAAGCCCTCCCCAAGTGCCACATCCACACATCTTTTAAATCCCTCCATCCCTGCTGTTTTCCTCCTGCTGGAGCACAGCTTTTGGGACGGTGCACGGGGGCTGCAGTGACCTCTCAAACCTCCTCTCCACAAACTTCAGACCCACGGCAGGGCACCAGTGGACCTGAGGCTTTATCTCATGACAAACACCCAATTATTCCCACTAAAATCCGTGGTTGTGACATATTCAGGAGCCGTGGCCCTTTTATGGGATCGCGGACTGGGACACGCTGAATTTGTTCCCTCTGTGAGTTCCCACCCGCGGGTCCCAGCACGTTCTGGTGTCAGGATCAGTTTTTTCATTCCTATTTTCACCGTGCTGGATGAAATTGGAATCTGCAAACTGCAGTGGCTTAGGCTGAACCTTTGAAGATCCTTATGGCATTTCCATCAGAGACGTCGTCTCTTGCGGGTGCAGAAACTCAAAGGCAGAGGATCATGTTAGACAAAGCCTAAAATAGTGAGAACTGGGAGGACTGGGAAGAATTCCCACTTTTCAGATACAAATTCTGCTTAAGAGATTTAAATGAGCTCATTGATCCACCAGACGTCTCAGTTATGCGCAGAGTTTTGGTATGAGAGGACATAAAATGGTAAATTTCAAGCTGCTGTGGTTAGGTGATCATAGGAATTCAAATATCTTTATTTTAAACAATTAGAGCTTCACTATCTATAGGAAAAAAAAACAGGAAACAAAAGGAAAAAAGTTATGCAGTCAATTAATTAATTGTCTGCAGAAATCTGTGAAACCCAACTTATAATTTAATTAGTATTTTTCTTGCAAGCTACACACCAGCCTGCAGTAATGGTGTGTAAGTCATATTGAGTTCACATTAATCATTTTTTATTTTCTTCATTGAACCTGATCCCTATATGAGACAAAATATGGAATTATGTAATACCACAAGGAACTAAGAATATGGGAATATTCAAAATAATAATAATAATAATAATAATGGCTTTTCACTGGCTATATTTTCTCAGTGGCTCTGATTTCTCGAAGACATTTATACAAGTACAGACCATAATCGTGCTAATAAAGAGGAAATTATACCGATCTATAATTAGAGTAATAAGGAGAAAGGTACAGCAGATCATAATTGAATCAATAAGGGGAAAATATAATCATGTTTAATGGCTTACATGAGTGTTAGTGTCTTCTGTATACTTAATAAATTGGTACCAACTTTCATGGTGTGTATCTGAAACACACCTTTCCTGATATTATCAAATCACCCTTCAGATCTATTGCTGGGCACTTCTGCTGGCCCTGGGAGCCCCTCTGGGGTGAGGCCTTTTGGAATAAGCAGAATAATAGCAGAATTTCAGATGGGTTTGGCCATCAGCTGCAATCACCTGTAGCAACACTTCATCCCTGTCCAGGTTTATTTAGGGTGTCCCTGGTTTAAATCCACGGGTATACAGGTGGGCAGTCTCGTAACAAGGGTGAGATTTGGAAGAAGAAATACAGAAATGGTTGAGAGGTGTAACCCTTTGGGGCCACTGTGTTTGGGCAGGAAAAGGTGCTCTGCAATCAGGATATGCTCGAAGGACAAGGCAATGATTTATTTCCTAAAATTCACAGTAGAATAGTGGCTGCAAGCTGAGCTGAGCATCCGTGATTCCTGGCTGCCGCCGCTGCTGAGCTCCCACCTTCTGTGGGCTTTTTTTTTTTTGTGAAAATTTCACAGCTCGCAGCTTTGATGTGTTTCCCTGCGAGTCCTTGAGCTGCTAACTGTCCCCTTCTCAGCAATCTTCCCCCTGTCTGCAGTTTGACCTTTTGGAGCTTGTAGAGCTCCAGTTTACTTGTTTCCCCCACGGCTTTTTCTCACGGCGTGGTGGTTTGCTCAGAGGTTCGAGCCAAGGTCACGCAGATGCTCGGCCTGGAAATCCAGCCAGGGATCAGAGGGAGAGCTGAGCCCTCCCAGGGGAGTTTACCAAGGCTGAAGTTTAAAACAGCCTCCCCACATCTCCACAGAAATGACATCTAATACAGTTTGGATATAATTTGCTTATTGGTTTCCCTCTCAGCCGTTAAAAAAATGAGGGTGTTTCCTACTTTTACACACTGTGAGCATGTAAATATTTTCTCAGACATGCCCACTCTTGGTGGGTGACATCCTTTACTTCGAGGTGACACCTGCAAAGATTTTCAGCCCAGTTATCCTGGCAGGAGCCCAGGTGCTGCTTTTGAGCTGTGGATGGCTTGGAAGGGCAGGACCAAATCTGGTGAATGGGACCCTTCATGTGCAAGGTCAGAGAATACCTTGGGAGAGAGGCTCATGTTCTCCACCAGAAACACCTGAGATATGTATTTTTTCCAGATATTTTACTCTCTAGAAGATTTCTCAGCTCTGCTAAGCCCTGAAGATAAATGGAAAGAGAGAATTTACAAGAGCATGGAGTGACAGGGCAAACGGGGGGTGGCTTCAAACTGAGAGAGAGGAGGTTTAGATGGGATATTGGGAAGGAATTCCTCCCTGTGAGGGTGTGAGGCCCTGGCACAGGGTGCCCAGAGCAGCTGTGGCTGCCCCTGGATCCCTGGCAGTGCCCAAGACCAGGCTGGACAGGGCTTGGAGCAGCCTGGGACAGTGGAAGGTGTCCCTGCCATGGCAGGGTGGCACTGGATGATCTTTAATGCCCCTTCCATCCCAAATCATTCTGTGATTCCATGGTTCTGTGATAATATGGAACGTGTGTGACTTAGTATATTAATAATACTGAGGTAACATCCTGAAGGGCAGTTAATGGTGAACTAAATCCTAACAATGTATGATATTTTTATAGCACATATTTTTATGTATATCCGTATATATTTATACATGATACTTATTGTTCTCTAGGCTTCTTAGACTAACAAATACCAATTTTCCCTAGACCTGAACTTTGCTTTCATTTCTTCAGACGCTTGGACGTTTCTTTGATCAAAGTCCCTGTGCCAATGTGACAATAATTTCACATGTACACATGAAATAATGAAAAGACACTTCCATATTTTGTGGTGATTTTTAAGAACCTTGCCCTAAATAAAAAAAACAACATTACCTTATGAAATCTCATTAGATAGATGGATAGAGATATTTAAAAAAAGAAAGGCAAAACCCATAAGAGTATAAATACATATATGCATGTAGGTGTACAGCATAGATAGATATAGATATAGATATAGATATAGATATAGATATAGATATAGATATAGATATAGATATAGATATAGATATAGATATAGATATAGATAGATATATTAGATATAGATTAGATATAAAATATTTCCCCCACTGGTTTGCACCTCCTTTTCTTCCACTCTCCCATAGCATCACTGAGAAAATGACAACTCCCCACACAATTACTGAGGGCATTAAATTTATTTAATCTCTAATTTTTGCACAGGTATTTTTAGCAAGCTAAGTAATAACTAAAAGAAGTGTTTCCTCTCACAGCACAGAGTTGTGAAAGTTTAATTTATATGTTAATTTTTTTTTAATTAAAGGGGAAAAATACAGAATTTGGCTTAGTTTTCTTTAAAAGTACAGCATAAGAGTCTAACATTCGGCTGAAGGACAATAGTGGAGAGGTCTGAGAGTTACCTGAAGACATCCAGGTAACCCCGAGGCTGAACTTGGAGTTTCCTGGTGCCTTGGAAACAGCCTGAGACAGTGGATTCACTTATCCCAGGGTCACCTTGTCAGAAAAGTCCACATTTTGCATTTAGTAAAGCAGTGCCTCGGAGCAGGAGGCTGCTCCGGGTGCCTTGGGCTGTTTGAGGAGGAGCAGGGAGGGGAAGGCCCAGCCCTGACAGCAAATGAAGGAAAAACCAGACAATGTTTGAAAATAGATGAAGCCAGAAGCATTTGTAGTGTTTGAGTCTCCTGCTGCTTCTCTAGTGCTCAAGGCAAAGACGTTGAGAGCACAAGCATGGTCATAAGCATCTGAAATTTGCTTTAAAGTGGCCTCTAACAAGATTTGGGGGTTATGATTCATCCCTCTGATGTCACAGAAATGAAGGAAGTGTGTGTCACCTGGCCACGTCCCCAAATGGGCTGAGGAGGCAGCAGAGAAAGGCAGGGAATGCTGAAACATTGAGAACTGCCTCAGTTTGAGTAGCACCATTTAGTGTTTCCTGCACTTGAAAGGCTTTGATCAGCAAGAGCTGTCACCAGAAATAATTCTGAATGAATCTCATTTTATTATTAAATATTTCTATTGCACTGCTGAGTTAATGGGTTAAGAATTCTGAAATCCCACTCTATTGGACAGCTCTGTGCTGAAAGTTTAGGGATTTTTCATAGAATTATGGAATCCTCAAAAGGCTTGGGTTGAAGGGATCCTAAAAATCAGCCAGTTCCAACCCCTGCCATGGGGGTTTAGGTTTAGAGTGGGACACATTCTCTCCAGTGAACATATCCATGCAAAATACCTGTGGAAGGTCTGATCCTAAAGGATGCAATAAAATTACCAGGAGAAATGAAATAATCCTGCTCTCTTGAACTTTCCTCTGTTAAAACACTAATTCCCATGCTGGCTTTAAAAACCCCACTTGTAATCTCCATATTAAGGTCTATAAACTCCATCTTAACTTTTTATTTCTGCTTTATTCCTGTTCTATGCATTGCCAAATATTGCTTTTGTGTAATTGAAACAGAGCTGTAGTTTGATTATTAAACAGGGAAGGTAATTGTGTTCGGCTCTAAAGGGGGAAGCAAATCTGGACAGCAGGAAAAAAAAGCTTAAACTGTGGAAAAAATTGCTTTCTTTTTTCAGAGCAGAGCTAGAGAGCAGATGCTGCTGGGGAACAGCAGTCCCAGCTCCAAGGGGTGGCTTTCTGGTTCCGTGGGGTGGCTCAGGGAAGGGGGTTTGACAAGAAAGTTTGTAAGGGTGGTGTATGGAATTTTTTTCTTTTCTCCACCCCTCTGTTTTCATCTGTACCCTGCAGAATTTTCGCACTTTAATGCTGTGTTGTAGGACAGGTCCCCCAGCTGTGGTTCAGCCTGGCTTTGCAGCTGCAGCGTGGAATTCTGGTGGGAACAATGCTCAGGAGTCTCAGGAAAAAGGAGGATATCAGGTGTGCTCATCAGCACGGGTGATTTCCTGTTTGAAGCTTAAGAAGAGAGAGCAAGCAGCATGTGACACCACATGGGTCCCATTTTTAACCCTAAAATCAGAAGGGGACAATGCAGATCTGTGCCACGGCCTGGATGGGCAGGAGCCAAGTGATGCAGCTGGTCCCTGCCAGTTGTTGACATGTCCATGCAGGGCACATTCCTGTTTTATCTGCCACAGCTGTTAAAACCAAAAATAAATACTTATTTACAATGAAAATCTGAGGTTTGAGTACAGCAAAAAAAACAAAAAAAAATAAAAAAGGAAAAAAAATACAGGTGAGAGAGTGCTCTAAGCAAGATGAAAGAGAGGCTTGCATGATCATATTTGCATTTCTATTTATTCTCATAAAACAGATGCCCCACACACGGGGCAAATCCCTGTGTTCCCCCAGCCCTGTGGCTGGTTTTGCCCAGCCTGGGGTTGTCCCTGGAGCATTTCCAGGAGCAGATGTGGGACGGGAGGCAGAGGCTGCCTGCAGACCAAGCGGCTGCTGCCAACTCTCGCGAGCTCCATGTCAGAAAGAGTTGATTATAATGTCAGCACCGGCCAATTTACGGGCTTAAAGCAGCAGCTGCACCGCTGCACTTCCCCTGGGGATCCCGGGGTCCCCACTCCTGAGAACTTTGTAGTTTCTTTGTAGGGGAAGCGGGGTAAGTGATTCTGTCTTTGCGCCTCTCTGCCTGCCGGGATAATCCGCGGTTCGGCTTGGTTTGCGCGGGGATTGGGATCTCTGGCAGCGCTCTGCTCTGCCCCTTCGTTGCTCTCCGGGGGAAGCTGCCTCAGCTCTGCAAATGCAGCAGCGTGTGTAGCAGACCTTGGCATTATTCAAGGGATCCTGGGCTAAGTAAATTAAGCTGAGCTAGAAATCACTTATTAATCCAACCATCTTTCCTATTTAAATAGCGATTATGTAGTCCAGCGTATAGATTTTTTGGCTGGGTAAAAGATTTGCACGGGGGAGGAAACGGGCATTGAAATAAATTGTGTTCCCTCGCTGAATAAGAATGCAAAAGTGGAGTCTGTTTAACTTTTGCAGGGGGAAACTACTACAGCAGCAGGTTTTTAAAAGGTGCAAACACACTGCATGATACAACTCTGCTGGGCTGGTGTTGATGAGCTGAAGCAATCTTCTGACCCTTTTACTCTCATTGTAATAATCAAGTAATGTTTGTTTTGCTCGGTGTGCTTTACATTGCTTTGTTTGGTTTAAAGCAGCATTAAAATCCTTATTAAATGTAATATTTGCCAGGCATTCAAGGTGTAATAATAATCCTCTGTCGCTTGCTACTTTTGTTAATATTAGCAGAGTGACTGGAGAGTAGATGAGTCCTCTCATTCAGCAGCACAAAACTTCTGTGTTTTCCAAGCTTGATCCAACTTTTTCTTTGAAATGCCTGAGCTAATTTAAAAGGTACAGAACTGATTTTTTTGTTATTTTTTTCTCACTAATATTATGGTCTAAAACTATTGCCTCTATATTTTGCATTGCTACATTGTTTCCCTCCCCTGTCTTTTTAATCAACAGGAAAGTGCAGGAGGAGAATTAATTTTAATTAATATTTAGATGGATCAATCTTGAGGATTTTTAAAGTCTCTTGCTTTTCTTAGCATCATTTTCTCTTCATAATGACAATATTTTAAATACCTTATTATTTCCAGCTTGTTGTGGTTGGTCATGATCAAATTCAGTGAAGTAACAGTGACTTAGAGAAATAACTTCTCCCATCTCATAGCATTACTGGGTGCTCCAAAACCCAGCTGGATCCCTCCTCCATCCCTTCTCCACCATTATCCTTCTCCCAGCTCTGGTGGCTTTTCAGGATTTTGGGTTTGGTTTTGCAGAGGGGCTGAGAGAAGCCCTGGGATGCTCAACACTTAAGAATTTTTAAGCACAGATTTACAGAGCAAACCAAATCATTCTTCTCACCTCTCCTTCCATGGCCTCTCTTAAATCTTCTTGAGAGAGTTTTAAAATGAAAATGTGCTATGTTAAAAAAATAATCCCAAGTCTGTGTTGGTTTAGCAGGCTGGAAATATTCAGCAAACCGGGTAAGTTACGCCCAGTTCTCTCAAAGGCAGTGGCATTTAGGCTTGAGTGTTTTAGCCAACTGGGGTGAAAACAGGCTCTTGTTTTGGTCTCTGTGCAGGTTTGGGGTGGATATCAGAAAAGGTTCTTCCCCAGAGGGTGCTGGGCACTGCCCAGGCTCCCCAGGGAATGGGCACGGCCCCAAGGCTGCCAGAGCTCCAGGAGAGTTTGGACAGGGTGGGGTTGTTGGGGTGTCTGTGCAGGGCCAGGAGCTGGGCTGGATGATCCCTCTGGAGCCTTTCAAACTCAGAATATTCTGTGACTCAGTGCCTGGCACAGAGAGGGGACCCAAAAGCCAGTGAAGGTGTGACTGAGCCTCCTGCCCGTGCCAGGGCGAGCTGTGCTGACCCAAACTCCTCCTGGACCCCGTGAGCTCACAAATCACATCTCTAATATTTAGTAAAAAGGTTATATATTATGAATTGCAGATTTCTGTCAGTCAAGCTGAGGACTTGGTGGAGTGTAAGACCAACTCTGAAGTCCATCGCCCCCGTTCGCCACCTCATCTATTTTATTTTAACGAAACAACCAGAGCATAAATGTTTATGTTTTCTAAAATTTACCTATTTTCTGTCTGTTTAGATGAATGCTAAAAATATTGTCCCTGAAGATTCCTCCCGGCTCCTTTGATGCTGTCTCAAAGTTTGGAACCCCTTTGCACAAAATCTTCCCTTCCTCCCCTCTGCTGCATTTTCTTTCCAAGAACAGGCAAAGAAGCAGGAGGAGCTCAAATTAGGCCACAGCTGTATTTTCCAGAGAAATTATCCTGGTTCCTTTTAAGGACACAAGTGCTCCTCATTAACAAAGAATGGCCTGTTTAAAGGGACAGGACAGAGCATGCAATGTGTGACAGGGAAACAGGCAAAAAAAAAAAAAAAAAAAGAAGGGAGCTTTGTTGTACATTTTCAGATTTGTAAACCATAGAAATGGATTTATGCAAATGAGCTTTTTGTGAATTTTCAGTTTCAAGGGGATGGTGCTGAGGTTTTATTTGAAAAGGTTGGGGTAAATAAGATTATTAGGGTGCTTAAACGGGATGCATAATTGACATTCATATACTTAGCTTTAAGGTAATACTGATTATCACTTGGAAAAGTTCTCAGGAAGGAAGGAGCAGGCCGTACCCAAATTATTCGGCACTACCTTCATATATTCAAAAATCCTTGACATTTTAGCATTTTAGTATGAATTCTAAATAGTAGAAGTATGACTGCTTCATATGACTCTGCTGGTTGTAAACTCGGTTAAGATGCTCTAGAACAACAAGATCTTAGAAGAAATTATTCAATTAGGTTTTGGTTGGTGGGTAAATCATCTGCAGTGGTCAGAGCCTGCTTGTATGATTTCATCTCTCCTGGTTTGTCTTCCTCAGTTCTACAGGTTTTAGCAAGAGAATTTTTCTGAAGTACTGACCAAATACTAAATACTGCACACAATCTTTGCAACACAAATAACCAACAAGAACTCACAGTTAAAAACTTCTCTGCTTTGTGTAGCAGCACCTGCTTATTTTCAGTGCCCCTGGGATGACCTACACCCTTATTTAACAGACTATTTTGGTACTGATATATTGCAACACTAATTCTGAATTTACTTTTTGTCCTGTGTTCCAGGCATCATGATTTGGACAAATGCTTTAAGTTTCTCCACCAGATTTCTGATGGGGTTTCTTCTCCTGTCCATGTTCACCAGGAAGGTGGTGCCCGAAGAGAACATCATTGCAACCAAGAAGGGCAAAGTCAGAGGGACCAGCCTGCAGGTGCTGGGGGGGACAGTCACAGCCTTCCTGGGAATCCCTTACGGGCAGCCCCCCGTCGGGAGGCTGCGGTTCCAAAAGCCAGAACCTCGGGAGAAATGGGCAGAAGTTTGGGATGCCACCAGACACGCAAACTCCTGTTACCAGCCCATAGACACCACTTACCCGGGCTTCGCTGGGTCAGAGATGTGGAACCCAAAAACCAACCTGAGTGAGGACTGTTTATACCTGAATGTATGGATTCCTTCTCCCAAGCCCAAGAACGCCACTGTCATGGTGTGGATTTATGGTGGTGGCTTCGAGTCTGGGTCCACTTCCCTGCCTGTCTACGATGGGAAGTTCCTGGCCAGGGTGGAAAGAGTGGTCGTGGTTTCCATGAATTACAGGACTGGTGCGTTGGGATTTCTGTCCTTGCCAGGAAACCAGAAAGCTCCTGGAAATGCAGGTTTATTTGATCAAAGGTTGGCACTTCAGTGGGTCCAGGAGAACATAGCAGCCTTTGGAGGCAATCCCAAAAGCGTGACTCTGTTTGGAGAGAGCGCTGGCTCGGCCTCTGTCACCTATCACCTCCTTTCTCCTGAAAGCCACCCTTTATTCACCAGGGCCATCCTGCAGAGTGGGTCTGCAAATGCCCCCTGGGCTGCAATTACATCTTCTGAGGCCAGGAACAGGGCAGTGGCTTTGGCCAAACAGCTCCAGTGTCCCACCAGCAACGAGTCAGAGCTCATCCTCTGCCTGCAAGACAAGGACCCGAAGGAAATACTGGAAAATGAGATTTTTGTCGTTCCATATGGTTCTCTTTTACAAGTATATTTCTGTCCGAGCGTGGATGGCGATTTTCTGGTGGACATGCCAGAAGCATTGATGGAGAATGGTCTTTTCAAACAGACCCAGGTCTTGGTGGGTGTGAATAAAGACGAAGGGCTGTCCTTTCTGGCGTACGGGGTCCCTGGCCTCGACAAGGATAGCGACGGCCTGATCAATAAAACCCAGTTTGAGGCAGCTTTAACTCTGGCCTTCCCAGGAGCGAGCAAACTTGTGATAGAATCCATCATCTTCCACTACACGGACTGGGAAAACGCGGGAAAGCCGGAGCACTACCGGGATGCCATCGACGACGTTATCGGGGACTACAACATCATCTGTCCCGTGGTGGAATTCACCACCAGCCTCGCCCAGCTGGGCCACCAGGTGTTCTTTTATTTCTTTGAGCACCGCTCCTCCAAGCTACCCTGGCCAGAGTGGATGGGGGTCATGCACGGCTACGAGATCGAGTTTGTGTTCGGGCTGCCCCTGGAGAGGAGAGTGAATTACACCAAGGCTGAGGAGCTCCTGAGCCGCTCCATGATGAGACACTGGGCAACTTTTGCCAAAACTGGGTAAGTTGACTCTGGAAGTTTGGTTGGATGTTGTTTCACCAAGGTTAGAAGCTTGACTGTTTCAGTGCTGCTTTGCAGCCTGGCTGGAATGATGGAAACAGATTAATTGTTCAGTTAGCCAGAATTCCTGTTTTAGTTTTGACAAAAGCACTGTTCCAATAAAATAAACTGTTGATGTGTTGCTCCCTGTGTTGGACAAGCTTAAGGGAACGGTGTTTATCCACCCATAAAAGCAAATACAAAACATTTCTTTGCCAGGGCAGTGGTTGTTCCTGAGGCAGGTAATGGCTTCAAGGGTTAGAAACAAAATATTTCAAACACTAGAAAAGACTTCCAGCAGTAGAAGTAGGAAGAAAAAAAGGCCAATTTCCTTGAGGATGTAATTTGCTGGGAACATTCAGGTGTGTAAGAGGGAGGTGTGTTATGTTCACGTGGTGAAGGGATTGGGATTTCAGAAAGCCTCTCCTCCCTGTGTGCTGGGAGTGCAAGCCCACGACAAATCACTCTCCAATTCCAGTCCACTCATCTCGAAGTGAAATACAGCCCAGCCTGCACAAAGAGCAAATAAGAATATTTCATTTGGGTGTTTGGAATGGATTAAATCCATCCCCTCTCCAGCTGGAGTCAGGAGGAGTGAGGCAGCCCTTGCTCCTCTCAGCAGGGCTGGGGGCTCTCAATGAGATGCTCAGTTTGAAATGAAAACATTTCAGAGCAGTAACAAAAACAGCCCCCACCACAACAATCGTGTGGGATTAGTCCCAGGCCTGGTGGGAAGGGGGGGCAGCTTTTTCCAGAAGTTTGGTTTGTGCTGTCTCCTGAGAAAATTATGTATACAAAAATCTGTGCCTTGGAGAACAAACAACCAAACAGTCAATTCTCACTCTAAAAACATTTCTTTAACTTTAATGTTAAAATCCTGCATTAATTCTGTTTCTAAGGTAGACTTTTTGTTTGCTTTGTCAAGGATATGTAGACTTGTAAAGGCTGAAATGAATGTTGGAACGGGATCTAATTAATTTTTTTTAATAGATTAGAAACCAGAAGGGACCACTGTGCTCATTTAGTCCACCCAACCTTGTACATAACACAAAACACAGGTAGGACTGAAATGTTCCCACTGATTAAAAATGTTTCCACTGATTAAAAATCCAGAACAAACATTGTTAGGTTGTTTTAGATCTTAATTCCATTTAAAATGTTACATTATAAGTGTTTCTAGACTGAATTTGCCTATTCTAACTCTACATTTTCCAGGTTTTACATTTTGTTTGACAATTTGTAAGATTTGTTTTATGATTTTTGTTCCATATAGAGATTGATTAGTAGGGATCTATTAAAATAATCCTTTTTTTTAATTGTTTGTTAAACAAACAGGTCATACCCTTGAGACTTGCACTGATGTGCTTTCTCTCAAATAACTCTCCACCTTTAAACCTGTGATTCATCCACACCTTGTTGGAACTTTCCACAATTAAACACTGTCATCCCCACGGAGTTGTAATTGCAGGTGTCACCTCTCCCTCCCAGATAAACCTGATATTCCCTGTTTATCTTCCAAGGCAAGCACTGTTTGTGCTTTGAGGTGTTTTCTTGGGGCTGCCATTTGTCAAAGGCTCCACCATCCATCCCAAATCCATGCTTCCCCCCTGCCTGGGCTCTCTCCAGCTCCAGGACACCCCAAACTTGGTGGTGCCAACCCCCAGCCCTGTGCTGTCCCTTCCCCTCATCCTCCGTGGTGAACTCACTGCTTATTTTTATGTGCATCCCTTTTTTAACAGATTTACTTATCAATGGGTGTGATTGATTGATTGATTGATTGATTGATTGATTGATTGCCTTGATTTGTAGGAGGATTAATTACCTTAACAACTCCCATCCCCTTTATATGCTGGAGCTTGTAATAAATATTTCTCTTACCAGAAGAGATGAGCATATTAAAACTCAGAAAATAACTGTACCAATAGATGTACTCATCACTGCAAAATGCTTTCATACAGCCTTAATTATGGTAAAATTTAATCCAAAATTTAATCCACGAGCTCTTCCTGCCTGAGCAGAGCCTCTGTGTGAGTTTGGTGGGGAGGGCTGTGATGCAGAGCAAAGCTCTCAGTGGGGTTCACACCCTGGAATTGAGCAGGGAGGTTGATTTATCAATGCCAAAAATGCATCTGATGGATTCCCAAGATGAATTCTGAGGTTGGGAAGGGCTTGGGAACACCTCCTGCACCATCAAGATGTGCTGTGACACCGTTGCTTTGGGCTGGTGGCTTTAGGCCCTTGGTGGAGAGAAAACGGAGTGAAAGTTCCTTATTCCACCCTCATCCTGCCCTAGAGGAGCTTGCAGCCAGGATCTTCCACCAGAGACAGCACATCCTGCCATTAAACTGAGCTATTTCTTAGTGGAAAAAGAGGAATTCGAGTCTATATTTGATTTTGCAGAGCGATATTTACATTTCTTTGAACTATCGCTTTCCACTGGATTATGTATATATTTAATTTCCATGTATATAACTTTTATGTATATATATTTATATATAAATCTCAATAACCTGCTGTGCAAAACACTGTTCCTGTCACTGCAGCTCCTAAAATTAGGCAGCATAAGGTACATCCAGGTTTAAGTTTGTGGAAGACAGTCCTGTCACCTACTCTGATCATCATTCACACTATAATTAGATTACCCCACAGATTGAATTTCAAGTGGTTTCCACAGCAAACAGCAAATAATCCCCTCCCTCTGCTCCCACCACGAGGATCCAAAC